>CAXIVR010000992.1:0-12077 GCA_964035755.1 Teleogryllus oceanicus
TCACTTGTTTTTTAGAGATATTTGAGGAACTTTGTTTTTCAAATGGAACTATACATATTTTTCAGTCTATCATAAAGAGCGTAAAAGACGAATCCAATGATATACATAATGTCATATATTAAATAAGGATTTTTGAGAAATTTTATTGTTTTGCGACCAGTTCTTAACGGATATTTTGAATGTAACCGACTGCCACAGAAGGTCACGCAGCGCTCCACCAGCCAGCGCGCGCTCGGGGAAGGGAAGGGATCTTAGTATTTCAAGGCACAAAACATATTCCAAATATTCACTAAACTTGCCATTTTTTCCCTGAACTCTGCTTTCCATCCTTCCCCATTTTCAGCTTATTTTTAAGAAATGGAAGGGTTAAAATTAGGTTTCATTGTAAGTATGTATTGTAATAAAATTGTTTATTACTTCTACTCCAGTTAATGGGTTTTATATTACAGGAAATGAATGGGTGGTACTGTGTGTTGGCCCGCGCGTTCCCCAGACTTGACGCTACTAGATTTTTTTCTTTGGGGTTTTCTTAAAAACCACGTCTACCAAGAAGCTCCATCTACATCACAAGATATGCGTAGACGCATTGTAGCTGCATGTTCTGAAGTTAAAAAAGAAACATTGGTCGCAGTTAAGAAATCTTTTCAAAAGCGCCTGCAGATGTGTTTGTCTGTGAATGGTGGTCATATTGAACACATTCTAAAGTAATTTGAATAGTAATGTATTTTATTTAGTATTTTGAATTCTATTTTTATTTTGTCATTATCATTATCTTTCTGTATTTGTTTATTTTCACAAGGTATTGTTATATTATCATTAACAATAAAACTATTTGCTGAAAATATGCAATATTCTTTGTAAAGTCTTAATAATTTATTCTTACTGTGCTTAGTTTCCAAGATCCCATTAATATCCTGTGTATGATATCCTTTAAATTAAATTTAAATAACAATCTTATTTCAATACATACTACATATGACAAATCCATATTTTCAATCCTTAAGTAATAAAATATTTGAAAATGGGGAAGGATGAAAGCAGAGTTCAGGGAAAATGGCAAGTTTAGTGAATATTTGGAATATGTTTTGTGCCTTGAAATACTAAGATCCCTTCCTTCCCTAGCGCGCGCTGGCTGGTGGAGGCTGCGTGACCTTCTGTGGCGGTCGGTTACATTCAAAATATCCAAGAACTGGTCGCAAACAATAAAATTTCTCAAAAATCCTTATTTAACATATGACATTATGTATATCATTGATTCGTCTTTTACGCTCTTTATGATAGACTGAAAAAATATGTATAGTTCCATTTGAAAAACAAAGTTCCTCAAATATCTCGTAAAATACAAGTGAAAAAATAGAAATAAATACACGTATCAGTTAGCCTATTTTCTCATGCACTTCCGTGAAAACTGCATTTCAATATCTTAAACCCTGTTCAAAAGTTATAGGAGGTGCTAAAGTTACGTGACTCACCCTGTATAATATAATATAAAAATGTATAATATAGGGAATATTAAATATATTAATATAATATAATTATATTTTAATAGAATGCGAACTTTTCTCTATAGAAAGAAAGTACAATATTTTACTTTTCCTCATGCGTACTTCAGTACCACATTGTCATAATAAACGGGAAAGGACTTGCAATTATTCGAGAAGAGTCTAATGTCTAGAAGTAGGACAGTTTTAAAGAATACTAGTGATGCTAAAACAGCGCGTACTTTTCTCACCCGTATTTTCACGGAAACTTATGCTGAAAATACTAAAAGTTCGAAAAATTGCACATGATCTTATTTAAAAATCTTATCTTTAAGGAAAAGTTTCATCAAGGGAAAATCTCAAATTTCAATATTTTACTTGTAGGAATACTTACGAAAAATCAGTTTAAACGAACATGAGACCTGCAATATTCTCTTAAATGCACTTCCACTATCCAACCATAAAATGTAATAAAAATTATGGAGCCATTTGTTTGAACATTTGAAAATGTCCCAGGGCTTCATGTAAAGTCCCCTCCCCTAATTGAATATCGGTTTCAAATTCAAGGCGCTGACATCAGCCAGATCGTTTGGGAGTATTAATTTTGGTAAATCGGCTGAACGGTTTAGCCGCTAGCGTTGTTCAGGGACGGACGGACAGACATTTTACCGTCAGTCGATTTTTCGCTATCAACCACCCACAAAACATGGATTCTGGCTACACCACGATTTGGAGGATTTTTTTTTTCTAAATTTAGCAAGTGGTTTATCCATTTTTTCGTCACAAGGGCCGTGTAATATGCGTTTTCTGCAGACAATTGCCGTTTTTCAGTAGCATTACGTAACTTTCTACTCTTAAGAAGAAAGTGCAGTCAATATATGAGAAAATTTAGATTATGCGTTCACGGAAAATTTGTATGCTTTCACTGCAAAGCAATTTTCCAAATTTGCAAAACATTTATACAATTTTTTATAACTTCATTTGTAGAATTAGTTATACCGAGAAGAAGAGTAAAGAGTTCATGAGAAATTTGAAACAGATTAGTAATTGTAATGTTGAAAAATACAATTGTAAAGTTTCAATAATGCAATATGAGCATAATGTAACATACCCTCCAGAAATATTGAATATCTTTGGGATTCAGAATCCCAATGAACTTGCTAGTATAATATCAATTTTGAAAAAGAATACATTGATTTAGAAGTCAGTAATGTTTTAATTTTTTGCGGTACCATGCGTACACAGGTCCTTTTCCTACAACGAGTCTAAAAATAAATACATGTTCCAGAGTCTTTTGGAAATATTTTTTGGAGTTCGTGATTTCAAAAGCCGAATTTTCCTTCAAAACCTCGAAATACCGTTTTTACTTGATATCATTGTTTCTGTAGTGTGCTGCGCATTCGAGAATGTAAAATATAGTAAAATATTTAATGAAGTCTTAACTCAATATTAGTCCAATTATTTTCCGTCACTGTTCCTCAGCTTAAAAACTATGGAAATATTGTAATGAAAGAACATTATTAAATTCAGTGGTACTCAGTTTAATAAATATGTTTATTTTACCAACGAAATAGAGAAAGTGTGAATAAAATATGTATTGGCTACAATGAATATCATTGCAATATTGTAGGAAATCTCTGAGAGAGATGAATATTAAGTTATAAATAATAATCGAATTAGCTGACCATATATGAAAATTTCATTTTTGATTAAATAAACTTCCGTTTTATAATACTATTTTGCCCAGGGAAATAAAGTCCTTAGGTTTTATTAGGCAACGATTATTGAAACTCCGATTTCAAATATGTGAAACTTTCTTTGACAATTGGAAGTTGTTGTTTTTTTTCCGTTTTATAATACTATTTTGCCCAGGGAAATAAAGTCCTTTATTTTTGGGGGTTTTTCTGTAGGGAGAATACGTAAGGACATCACGAACACACATCTATGCCCGAGGCGGAACCCGCGGCCCTTCGAACCCAGGAAGCTACGGCCTTGTCGTCCATTTCCTCTTTCTCCTAGTAAACCTTTGACATCATATATCCAACATCAAATACATCAGAAGATATCGCTTAATTCTCCATCATTTGAATTACGTTTTTCCTGTGTTCCTGGCCACGGGGATAAGTGGAAATGAAACCCTCTGACTAGGTAGTAAAGTTGGCCTCGAGGAAGCCAGAAAGACATCTTTATGGTAATATCTACTCTTACTACCAAGATTTTATCCAACGTTGCATTTTGAGTGCAAGCAGAGTGGCAGAACTCTTTTCAAACTCACAAGGATCATAAGACCCTTGTCGTGGTCAACCCGTGGCTCTAAGCCCGAGGCAAGAATTGTTATTCACCTTCGGATCGGGCACTGCCACTTCTCGCACGGACATCTCGTGCAGTTACCCACCCTATCCCCAGAAATGAAGAACAGACCTTACTGTAAAGCATGCTCCTGTGCACTACGATAATGAAAGAGCCGAAGAAGGCATAGCTTGTCGATTATAGAGGAGGTGCTGGCTACTGTCCTCCGAAACTGTTTAAATTTTCTTAGCTATGGATTTATAAATCTAATACGCGTGAAGGGGATGATTTTTAACATGCCTTTTATAACTAATTTTGCGTTTTTGATGTAACACTGTCTTTGTCATTTATTTCATTTTAAAATTAGTCATATTTTACTGTTTTTACTCTTTTAATCTTGTAATTAATAAAAAATATTTTAACTGACTTTTATACTAATTTTCAGAAAATTTTGCGAATAATATTGAACTATGTAATTGACAAGATATTTGAGCACATACACAGTTCTTTTATATTATTAAAGAAGGTATGAAGTTTCATTTCGTGAAAATAATAAAGACTGTAGTTTAGTTTTCAGATTTGAGAACTTGTGATCTCATTGAATCTCTTGTGTTTTCCGTGTTGATCTAAAACCAAATGTATTTTCAGGTTCGATATGCATTCAAGTATTGGGATCTTATGAACACAAATTTTTTGTCATGCGTATATCTTACAATAGCTAAAAATTTTTTCACAATTAATCATTACAAAACAAGGACGGTGTGTTTCCTGTGAATAAAACCCGTTTCTTACTTCAATATCGATAACCGTGTCAAGGTTTCCGGATGTTTGAATTGCGAGAGAGCTTCTTGAATCGAACTAAACACTCCAGAAACTGTTTCTGGGGTCATACAAAACCTAACATAAATTGGAAAGATAATACGATTCGAAACACTGTGTTCCGCTTAAATATTTTAATTGGAAAATTGTCCCGAATTGAAATTTTTAACTAAATACTCAATTCTTTAACGTTTATTCAAACAAGTTTTTGTTTCTTTCTTAACAGCTCGTTTTAAGAAAATTACATTGATTCGTAACATTTTAAGGTTTTCAAATTTATTCTTTTTTACTACGTGGTTATTCAAAGATATTTAAGAAAATATTTAACTTCAGTGTAGATTTCACAAATTAAAAGAATTAAAAATTTGCTGTTTATATTATTTGCTATTTATTAAAGATATCAATTATTACAATTTTGCTATTAATATATGTAATGTGATATGTTGAAAATAATTAATTATGTTAGCGCCTATTCAGGCCATATCAGATTTGTACTGTTGCCTGTATATTACCTTAAATAAATAAATAAATAAAAATATCACTGGGAAGGGATAGATATAATCTTCTCAGCAGTGTAACAGAAAAATAGCAACTTTTGAAAATATATGAAGAATAAGACAATTATATTTTCGAAATATTTCTAATGAGAGGTTCCTAGTTCCTTTCACCTGATTATCACTATAAAATTGCATCAATTTTACAAATAGTCTAAAAATATTAACAATACAATTTTGCAATGATAATCTACTTGGGACACCGGCAGTGATTTTTAATTGATTAACGAAATCACTGTTTGCATGCACCTGCTCATATAGAAAAATGGGCGATTACATTTCATAATGCGTAATAAAATGTGTGTATTGCTTGCATTCCTTAATAAAGGCTAATAATGTCAAAATACAAGTTTTTAAATACGTGAACATGAATTTCAATTTGTTTGATAGGAAATGTGTATATTATGTAAATGCATTATATTGTGTTTCCCGAAAATTATTATGTAATAGTTAGTGTTCCTTGCTCTAGAACCATTAGCATTTTAAAATAGTTTGTAAGAAACAAAACTTCAATACTATTAATTTAATCTGCCACAAATTTCTCACAATATTAGATACCATAAATTAGACTTCATTTTCATGGTAAAGAACTCGATAAAATGTCACAGCCCTTCCCGTGACCCGCTGCCCTGGTTCGTCAGCGTCCACGGGTTTAGGCCAATGTCCAGTGCAATTGGCGGAGTGATCCTCGCGCGCGCACCAATCCGTTTCGTTTCTGTGCCCTCTCCTGTTACCTCCTCTTACTTCCTCTCACCTCCCTCTCCCCTCCTGTCCTTATTTCCTGCTCACGTTAGCGAGGCAGCGTCACTGACCTGAGAAATTGCTCCGCCCTTGAGATAACTAGGAGGAAAATCTTCGAGGGGAGGAAGGGGACGTCTGAAACTTGGAGCAAAAGCCAATGATAAGAGCGGATACGCCTCGACGTCAGGATTGGTCAAGTGTCTATCGATGGTTGTCCAAGCTGTGAAAGCCAGATTTGGCCGCACAAGGCATCGCCCATATTCTGTGGGGTGGTATACTTTTTCAATATAAGAAAACTACAATACACATTTTTTCCCAGAAAAATCTTAATTTTGGCTGTAGCATTACATAATTTTTTCTTTACTATATAGAAAGTGAGAAAGAATAAATTGAGTTTTATGTAATACTAATGTAAGCTAGTAATTCTACTAAAAATTGCATTCATCAAGTTAGAGAGAGTGTTACCAGTATTTCGACATGCAATTGATGCTCTTCCGGCGTTCAATGAAGGATAAGGTGGTATAAGAGTATGAAAGTAAGTGTCTCTTACTTGTAATGGTTGGATTTGTATAACATAATAAAAGTTATTTTAGGTAAAGTAAAGAGATGATTCGGTCGTTTTGTTTTCTGACCTCTCAGTCGAATGAATCAATTAGGATAGGATCTCTGTAGTATTTCACTAATATTTGTCAACCAGTTAAACCCTACATTTGACGTCTCCAATGGCTCAGTTACAACATTGCTGATGCATCTGCGGTATTGCTGAGTTGGATGTCTGTGTCAGTCACTTCGGTGGTGGATTTTCGGCAATAGATACCAGGTAGGTTACATTAAGCCTCAATATTTTCTCAAAAAGCTTCGAAGTTTTGGTTGAATTTTTTTCTGACATAGAGCAAAGAATGTGCTTTGAACTTAATGAATTAGCAAATATTGAAAATTTTGTCTTCCTTCACTCACAATTTTGAATATATAATTTTTTCCTTAAAGAAATATTTTCTTACAAAATGATTTTCTAATTTAAGTTGTGTACAGTTTTTCGGAATTAGAGTAATTTTGCGTAAAGCCTAGTCAATTTGTAAACAATTATTTTCTCAAAAACGACAGCAAATATTTTGTGTTTTTTAATAGAGTTAAGTATGCTTACAAAATGTGGCAGGTTCCATTTTCGGTGCTCTCTCTGTTTTTTCAAAAATTGCAGAATATTAACATCGCAAAACTAAAATATTAATTATACAAATTTCTTGAATGAAATAGTTCTAAAAATAGATTTTAAAATAAGGTCATGTACAATTTTCGTTTAAGTTTGCGTTTACGGATGAAACATTTAATTTTTTCGAACCTGTGTTACGCCTTGAAAACAGAAGCTAGAAATTTATTTTTATTTGTATGATAATTCTATGTAAATTATATGTTGTCTCTGGCCAATTTTTAAAGACAATTGTATTTATCTTGTTTTTTAAATTTATTATTACGAAAATCTTTAATTAGTGATTTGAACACCGGTCTTTAATTAAACATAAAAATATAATATTGTATAATATAAATTTGTTCAAATTTATTGACATTTTCGAATTGAAAAATTTTTAAAAGTAAATTTGTTATTATATTTTTAAGTTGAATTATAGTACCTGACGATGGGAAGAATGATGATGTTCCTTAAACGTTGTTCAAATTGATAACTTTTTGTAATAAATGCAAAAGGGAAGGATACAGAAGAGAAATACAATTGTCTTTGAAAATTGGCCAGAAATAGCATACAGTTTATATAGAAATGTATTTCATGTATTTCTCAGTGTAATATATTTTTAAATATTAGATCTTTAAACATTTTTACGTACATTTTTTTCGAAATATGGGTAGTTTTCCTTATTTTAGGGGGAATTATCTGAAATGTCAATGTCAAGAAAGAGTTTGATTGCCGACAATGCAAAGGCACATGTTGTTCTTAGTACGCTTTCCTTGAGTGGAGCAAAGTACTGTTACAAATATGGTATGACCGATTTTCATTAAAATCTGTGAACATTCGAAATTGCAGTTCTTCAAGGATTTCCCGCCCTTTTTTTGGTGAAAAGTTTTTAACAAGGTACCTGAAGAGTTAGTTAAATACACTTTGCAATATTATAGCACAAAAAATTATGTATACATTATAGATAAATAGAGAAAGCATATGTCATATGATTTTGAGACTCTATTCTTGGAATAGAGATCGAGCTGCGGATACTTCGAGTTAGGACAGTTTGAAATTCATAGAATGAATTTATCATTGCTAGGCGACATTTTTAGGCGATGCTCACTATATGGAAAGCAGAATTGGATAGTTGATTTGGTGTTGATTGGTTAGGTTAACAAGAATTTGTTTTTGCAACTTAGGCGCAATGCGTTTTACAGGCGATAGCCGAGATGTGTTAGTAGGATCAGAAATTGCACAACTGTTTCTATCGCGAGAAAGTATGCGCAATTGTAGATGTGTCTGTTTTCAAGTTCACGGAGGCATAAGTACGCAGCAGCCGCAGTAGATAACCTACCCTTCCTCACAAATCCGCTTACTTCATTTTAAGGATTTAGTACACTCCTTTTAATCACTTTCGCCTAAAAGGTACCAACGTGAATTAATAACTATTGTAAGTTTTTTCTTCTTCACATGAAAAAAATGTTAAAGTGAAAATCAATTAATTTTGAAAGCGGAAGTGTAACTGTTATTAAGAGGATCGTTTCTGTGGTATTATACATTTGTTTGCGAAAAAGTGGTGTTCAGAACCTTGGAGGGCAAAAATGCCGAATAAGGAAAAAAATGAATGTGGAAAACAACAACAAACGACGCCCATTTTGTTCCTGAACTTTTTCAACCAAATGAGAGCGTCATTCTGCGAACTTCCTCAGGGCGAAATGCGATTATGCCTCAAGTAGCCCGTGAGCCCAACTTGTACCCATTAATATGGAAGTAGGGACATTTTCATTTTTGCACATAGATATTTCAACACGTTTAAAAGTATTATTGTATCCAATATAATGAGTGATACAATAACCTTTTAAACCATGTATTTTACAAATGAATTAAATAACATATTCGAATGTATACACTAAAATACATTATTGACACTGCTCAGGTTACTGAACTCAGTACTTACTAACTCAGGTTACTGAATTCAGCACTTCTGACATCAGAAAATATTCTTGGTACACGTTGCAGTTACACATGTAATCTTCTGGCTATTGCATGATGTAAATTGTGCGAGTATCCATCAAGTAACGTAGGATGTCCTGTGGCTAAGTAACTAAGGATGTCCTGTGTCTGCGGTTAGAAGCCGCATTTACCAACATTTCCACCTAGTAATAAAAGTTGGCGTCTCTTGCGGGGAAAAGCAGTCTGCTCTTCGCGTTTTCGAACGTACCTTCTAAGCCACTTTCGACTGCCTTAAAGAACAATGGATTGTGCGTCGCAGTCAGAGCTTCAGCAGGGAGATCAGCGTAGATGTAATGTGGTGCAAGAGCGACCAATCGAAATTTCTAAAAACACACCATCACTGACACCAAATCCTAAACGTGCTGAACTCGTTGTGAATGCTGGTACGAATAACCCAACAGGACCAAATGAAAGGAACTTGAATCATGTGACGCTGAGTTAACACGATATTATTTTCTCCCTTCTCAGACTTACTTCCATAAGAAAGAAATGCCAAACAGTTATATCGTTTTATTATTCATACATGTCTGTAACAAGCAAACTGTGCTCACGTTCTTAGTCCGAAGCTGCTGACCAAGTTCTTGTTTTCGAATATGTGTTACTGTATATTTAATGTCGTTAAAAGTTGTTCAATATTGTATGTTCTTCTTTGTCTTTCAAGAGCATAGCAATTTGATCGAGATAGGTCTCTTGCATGCAAGTAAATTATTGCAATGAGGTTTTACTTATGGATTTTAGGAGATTGTCATTGTTGATTCATCTATGTTTTTTCTTGACAAAAGCACGAAAATATTTCGAATACATTCTCAGTAACCTTACTCTTTTACTTAACATTAATCAACGTTTTTCAACAATTATTATATTTAATGTTTAAATATTTTCAAATATGTAAAGAAAATTGTTCTTAGAATATTGAACTTAAAAAAAGTGTCTTATAATATTGAATATCTGTCAGTTCAAAGTAACTAAAATAGTACAAATTATTAACATATGTTTTGATAATGACAATAAAATTATTTGAAGACATTGTGTAATTTCATTATTTTTAATTTTTATAGAAAAATTCTATTAAATATTGCACGAAATCAATAAAATCTTTTGAAAAATTTACTTTGAAAAGTTATCTGATTTTGCACATACATTAATCGCCCTTTTTATTTAAGATGTTTAAAAAAAAATTATTGGTACTAACTGGTCACGTGCTATTACACGCACAAAATATTCGCCTTTTTCTGGCGTACGGTTTCATAACTTTCTCTTCTTAGGATGTACTTCTAAGGGCGAGAAAGTAAAAAACTGTAGAAACTGGTAGTGCGACAAAATAGAATACTTTATGGTATTAATTACATTTCTAATCCCATTATTCTAGGCTAACTTTTCAATTTTGCCCCACATTCTTCCCAACCTCCATCTATTGTCTTCTAAGGATTTTTTTTCACATTTTCTCAATTGTTACCTCCCCCCTAATGGCAGAAGTGAAATGTGACTTTAAGAATATTAAAGAAGAGTAAAAACTCCCCCGAAAAGCAAATTTTCTTCGGAAATTTTAAAAATTTAGTGTTGTTCACAGACGAACGAACAGACAGTCAGCCGGGAGGACATATTTTTAAGAAACTAACACTAAAACATTGCAAATGTGTCCAGCAAAAACTGTTGGAAATGGGGTAATATGAAACTGAATTTCGCACGATTAATTAAAATTTGTTTCGATTTAAATAAAATGTAGTTATTTATTTATTTAGTAAAAAACTGTATGTGACGTATGGGGGAGAAAATCATCTGCGCACGCTTTCTTGAGTTTCAGAATCCCTTCCCAACAATTTAACTAATAATAGTTTAAAGATAAAATAATAATAATAATAACAATAATAACAACAACAACAACACCAACAAATTTAAAAAAGTGAGGGATTAACATTTCAAATACTAGATATTTTCGTTGCCAAATTATAGAAAACTTATTTTTGACGGTAAAGGAACAAACATTTAATTTTTCTGTATTGTTAACAAAATAGAAACTCACCCTAAGCTCTACTACCACTACAAGCAAAAGGTAAGTTCAACAAAACGTGCGCATAGTGAAGCTACTCGTACATTTACGTTCAGAAGCAAAGCAAGGGGCCATCTCAGCATTTGCTCAATGGATCAGGGAAACTGGACAAAAACCCGATCGAGATGGGGGTCATTGACCCGGAAGTACATTATTTGTTACAGGCATATTGAGTATTTTTTTTTAAATTATATAATGCAAATGTAGACTAATTTATTATACTATATCTTGTTTTTGTTAAAGTAAACATTATTTTTCTTTTTGACGATCAGTATAGTCTCTAATTGTAGAGAAACAGTTTTGCAGCAGAAAAGATTTTACTTTAGCACTTAATTAGAACTTAAATTTGTGTACCAATTTTAATTGTTTAATTTAATCTGGAAATGCGTTGTAAAGTAACGTACATGTATTGAATGTGGATTTCTTGTAGTGAGCTGTTGATACTGACATTTGATGAACATGATTTCTACGTCGTGTTTTAACTATAAATATCAGTATTACATGAAAATAAGTTCCCACCGTTAAGTAAGTCAGTTTTGACAAATACTACAGACTCATAAATAAATAGGCAAGGCAATGGTAAGATTCCAAGCTCAATGAAAAGAGGCTTACACGGATCACGTGGGTGGGATTTTTTCATTAATCGGATAATTTTCTTTTGCGATCTAAATGTCTGGGAACTAAATGATGAGCTTCTCCAGAATATTATGCCATATCTCAAGCGGGAATGTACATTTGCAAAATACACGCAACGAGCTGCATGAAGGCTGACAGAATTAGAAAGAATTCTGAATGCATAACATAATGAGCTTAATTTAGTGTTTAATTCTGTTATATGTATACCCACTTCAGAATATGGGCGATGCGCTTTGCGGCCAAATCTGGCTTTTCCACAGCTTCGACAACCATCGCTGACACTTGACCAATCCTGGCGTCAAAGGGGTTTCCCCTTTATCATT
>CAXIVR010000994.1:0-16234 GCA_964035755.1 Teleogryllus oceanicus
TTTTGAAAACCAGGATCCCGACTCGAAATTTAACGGCAATTTCAGTGGTCAAGTCATTTCTGTTTATGGCTTCGTTTTCGTGCAATTCGCAAACTCCTAAAATACGCCATTTTAAAGTAAAAGTTCTGCAAACCGTACTCTGCGTCCCAAATAACAAATGACCATATATTTTGAAGCCCAGAGCTGGGAACACGCCCGTAACTCAGAAGAAAATTCGCATTTTTGGAGATATGATCGTTTAAAGCCGATCCCAATTTCCTTGGAAATATCGGAAAAGTTCAATACCCCACCTGTTGAATTTCAAATTTCGACCGGACACGGATTTTTATGAAAACCAGGATCCTGACTCGAAATTTAACAAGTCTTTTTTCTGTTTATGGCTTCGTTTTCCTGCAATTTGCGAAAACTCCTAAAATACGCCATTTTTAAAGTAAAAGCCTCTACAAACCGTACTCTTCGTCAGAACTAACAATGACCTATATTTTGAAAGCCAGGCCTTGGGAACACGCCCGTAACTTCAGAATGCAAAAATTCGCATTTTGGTGATATGATTGTTTAAAGCCGATCCTAATTTCTTTGGCAAAATCGGAAAAGTTCAACGTACCCCCACCTGTTGAATTTTTCAAATTTCGACCGGACACGGATTTTTATGAAAACCAGGATCCTGACTCGAAATTTAACGGCGATTTCAGTGGTGCAAGTCATTTTTTTGTTTGGGGTTCGTTTTCGTGCAAGCGAAAAGTCCTAAAATCGCCATTTTTAAGTAAAGCCTCTGAAACCGTACTCTGCGTCCCAACGTAACAAATGACAATATATTTTAAAGCCCAAGCATGAAGAACACGCCCGTGCTTCAGAATGCAAAATTCATTTTGTAGGAGATATGATCGTTTAAAGCCGATCCTAATTTCCTTGGCAAAATCGGGAAAAATTCAACGTCCCCCACCTGTTGAATTTTTCAAATTTCGACCGGATACGGATTTTGATGAAAACCAGGATCCTGACTCGATATTTAACGGCGATTTAAGTGGTGCAAGTCATTTTTCTGTTTATGGCTTCGTTTTCGTCCCAAATTTGCGAAAACTCCCAAAAAACGCCATTTTAAAGTAAAGCCTCTGCAAAGCCTCCGTCACGTAACAATACCATATATTTTGAAAGCCCAGAGCCTGGGCAACACGCCCTGCTTCAGAATGCACAAATTCGCATTTTTTTAGGAGATATGATCGTTTAAAGATCCCATTTCCTTGGAAATATCGGAAATTCAACGTACCCCCCCCTGTTGAATTTTCAAATTTCGACCGGACACGGATTTTTATAAAACCGGATCCTGACTCGAAATGTAACCGGGCATTTTCTGTTTATGGCTTCGTTTTTGTGCAATTCGCGAAAACTCCTAAAATCCCCCATTTTTAAAGTAAAAGCCTCTGCAAACCGTACTCTGCGTCCGAACGTAACAAATGACCATATATTTTGAAGCCCAGAGCCTGGGGAACACGCCCGTGGCTTCAGAATGCAAAAATTCGCATTTTAGTAGGAGATATGATCATTTAAAGCGATCCTAATTTCCTTTGGGAAAATCGGAAAATTCAACTCCCCACCTGTTGAATTTTTCAAATTTCGACCGGACACGGATTTTTATGAAAACCAGGATCCTGACTCGAAATTTAACGGCGATTTCAGTGGTGCAAGTCATTTTTCTGTTTATGGCTTCGTTTTCGTGCAATTCGCGAAAACTCTAAAATACGCCATTTTTTAAAGTAAAAACCTCTGCAAACCGTACTCTGCGTCCGAACGTAACAAATGACCATATATTTTGAAGCCCAGAGCCTGGGCAACACGCCCTAACTCAGAATGCACAAATTCGCATTTTGTAGGAGATATGATCGTTTAAACCGATCCTAATTTCCTTGGAAATATCGGAAAAGTTCAACGTACCCCCACCTGTTGAATTTTTCAAATTTCGACCGGACACGGATTTTTATGAAAACCAGGATCCTGACTCGAAATGTAACAAGTCATTTTTCTGTTTATGGCTTCGTTTTCGTGCAATTCGGGAAAAATCCAAATCGCCATTTTTAATGTAAACGCCTCTGGAAACCGTACTCTGCGTCGAACGTAACAAATGACCTATCTTTTGAAAGCCCAGAGCCTGAAGAACACGCCCGTAAGCTTCAGAATCAAAAATTCGCATTTTGTAGGAGATATGATCGTTTAAAGCCGATCCTAATTTCCTTGGCAAAATCGAAAAGTTCAACTCCCCACTGTTGAATTTTTTAAATTTCGACGGACACGGATTTTATGAAAACCAGGATCCTGACTCAAATTTAACGGCGATTTCAGTGGTGCAAGTCATTTTCTGTTTATGGCTTCGTTTTCGAATTGCGCTCCCAATATACGCCATTTTTAAAATAAAAACCTCTGAAACCGTCTCTGCGTCGAACGTAACAAATGACCATATATTTTGAAAGCCCAGAGCCTGGGCAACACCCCAATAGCTTCGGAATGCACAAATTCGAATTTTTAGTAGGAGATATGATCGTTTTAAAGCCGATCATTTTCCTTGGAAATATCGGAAAAGTTCAACGTACCCCCACCTGTTGAATTTTCAAATTTCGACCGGACACAGTTTTTATGAAAACCAGGATCCTGACTCGAAATGTAACAAGTCATTTTTCTGTTTATGGCTTCGTTTTCGTGCAATTCGCGAAAACTCCTAAAATACGCCATTTTTAAAGTAAAAGCCTCTGCAAACCGTACTCTGCGTCCGAACGTAACAAATGACCATATATTTTGAAAGCCCAGAGCCTGGGGAACACGCCCGTGGCTTCAGAATGCAAAAATTCGCATTTTAGTAGGAGATATGATCATTTAAACCGATCCTAATTTCCTTAGAAATATCGGAAAAGTTCAACGTACCCCCACCTGTTGAATTTTTCAAATTTCGACCGGATACGGATTTTGATGAAAACCAGGATCCTGACTCGATATTTAACGGCGATTTCAGTGGTGCAAGTCATTTTTCTGTTTATGGCTTCGTTTTCGTGCAATTCGCGAAAAACTCCTAAAATACGCCATTTTTAAAGTAAAAGCCTCTGCAAACCGTACTCTGCGTCCGAACGTAACAAATGACCATATATTTTGAAAGCCCAGAGCCTGGGCAACACGCCCTTTCTTCATAATGCAAAAAATTCATTTTTGGAGATATGATCGTTTAAAGCCGATCCTAATTTCCTTGGAAATATCGGAAAAGTTCAACGTACCCCCACCTGTTGAATTTTTCAAATTTCGACCGGACACGGATTTTTATGAAAACCAGGATCCTGACTCGAAATTTAACAAGTCATTTTTTGTTTGTAGCTTCGTTTTTCCTGCAATTTGCGAAAACTCCTAAAATACGCCATTTTTAAAGTAAAGCCTCTGCAAACCGTACTCTTCGTCAGAACGTAACAAATGACCATATATTTTAAGCCCAGAGCCTGGGAACACGCCCGTAGCTTCAGAATGCAAAAATTCGCATTTTTGTAGGAGGATATGATCGCTTAAAGCCGATCCTAATTTCCTTGCAAAATCGGAAAAGTTCAACGTACCCCCACCTGTTGAATTTTTCAAATTTCGATCTGAATTTTATAAGAAACAAGTTCCTGACTCAGGGTAACGGCGATTTCAGTGAATTGCAAGTCATTTTCTGTTTATGGCTTCGTTTTCGTGCAATTCGCGAAAACTCCTAAAATCGCCATTTTAAAGTAAGAAGCCTCTGAAACCAACGAACGTAACAAATGACAATATATTTTGAAAGCCCAGAGCATGAAGAACACGCCCGTAGCTTCAGAATCCAAAAATTCGCATTTTTGTAGGAGATATGATCGTTTAAAGCCGATCCTAATTATCTTGTCAAAA
Source organism: Teleogryllus oceanicus (assembly GCA_964035755.1). Taxonomy (NCBI): domain Eukaryota; kingdom Metazoa; phylum Arthropoda; class Insecta; order Orthoptera; family Gryllidae; genus Teleogryllus; species Teleogryllus oceanicus. Next base: position 3,895 of record CAXIVR010000994.1, read on the forward strand.
TCTGAAAAGTTCAACGTACCCCCACCTGTTGAATTTTCAAATTTCAACGGACACAGATTTTATGAAACCAGGATCTGACTCGAAAATTTAACGGCGATTTCAGTGGTGCAGAGTCATTTTTCTGTTGTAAACCGTTTTCGTGCAATTCGAAAACTCTAAAATACGCTATTTTTAAAGTAAAGCCTCTGCAAACCGTACTCTGCGTCCGAACGTAACAAATGACCATATACTGAAATGACCTGGGCAACACATATAGAAGATGGGAGCAAATTAATTTAACGATTGAAAGGATAAATAGAACGATAGAACGGATAAATAGAACGATAGAACGGATAAATAGAACGATAGAACGGATAAATAGAACGATAGAACGGATAAATAGAACGATAGAACGGATAAATAGAACGATAGAGCGCAAAAAAGAACGATAAGGCGAATAAGAAATAGAACGATAGAGCGCATAAATAGAACGATAGAGGCGTATAAATGAACGATAGAGCCTATAAATAGAACGATAAAGCGCATTAATAAAACGATAGAGCGCATCGTAGAACGGTAGAGCGAATAAATGGAACGATGGAAACGCATATGCTAGAACGATAGAGGCGCATATATGAAGACGATAGATCGGATAAATACAACGATAGATCGGATAAATGAAACGATAGAGCGGATAAAAGAATGATAGAGCGCATAAATAGAACGATAGAGCTCATAAATAGAACGATAGAGCGGATAAATAGAACGATAGAGCGGATAAATAGAACGATAGAGCGCATAAATAGAACGATAGAGCCTATAAATAGAACGATAAAGCGCATTAATAAAACGATAGAGGCGCATAAATAGAACGGTAGAGCGAATAAATAGAACGATGAAGCGCATATATAGAACAATAGAGCGCGTATATGGGACGATAGATCGGATAAATGCAACGATAGATCGGATAAATAGAACGATAGAACGGATAAATGAACGATAGAACGGATAAATAGAAGAGATAGAGCGGATATATGAGACGATAGAGCGGATAAATAGAAAGATAAAGCGGATATATAGAACGATAGAGCGGATAAATGGGAATGATAGAGCTCATAAATGGAACGATTGAGCGCATAAAATGGGAACGATGGGTCGGATAAATGGAACGATAGAGCGGATAAATGGGGCGATAGAGCGGATAAATACAACGATATTGCGGATAATTAGAACGATAGGGCAGATAAATGGGAACGATAGAGCGGATAAAATGGGAACGGTAGAACGCATAAATGAAAGATAGAACGATGAATGCGATGGTGATAGATGCGATAGACCGATAGAACAGATGCATAGAACGATAGAACGGATACATTGAACGATAGAACGGATACTTTGGGAACGATGAACGGATACATTGAACGATAGAACGGATATATTGAACGATAGAACGGATACATTGAACGATGGAACGGATACATTGAACGATAGAACGGATATATTGACCGATAGAACGGATACATTGAACGATAAAACGGATACATAGGAACGATGGGAACGAATACATAGAACAATAGAACGGATACATAGAACGATAGAACGGATACATAGAACGATAGAACGAATACATAGAACGATAGAACGGATAAATAGAACGATAGGACAGATACATAAAACGATAGGGCAATAAATAGAACTATGGTTAAGATATATGGGGCTATTGATAGAGCGGATAAAAGAACGATAGAACGGATAAAATGCGAACGATAGAACGGATAAATGGGAACGATAGAACGGATGATAGAACGATGAACGGATAACAAGAACTATAGAACGGATAAATAGAACGATAGAACGGATATATTGAACGATAGAACGGATATATAGAACGATAGAACGGATAAATAGAACGATAGAACGGATACATAGAACGGATAAATAGAACGATAGAGCGGATAAATAGAACGATAGAGCGGATAAATAGAACGATAGTGCGAAAAATAGAACGATAGAGCGGATAAATGGAGCGATAGAACGGATGAATAGTGCCATGGGCGGATGAATAGAACGATACGGCGGATGAATAGAACGATAGAGCGAATGAATGAACGATGAAGGCGGATGAATGGAACGATAGAGCGGACGAATGGAACGATAGAGCGGATGAATAGAAAGATAGAGCGGAAGAATAGAACTATTAGGCGAATGAATAGAACGATAGAGCGGATAAATAGAACGATAAGTCGGATAAATTAAACGATAGAGCGTATATATTGAACGATAGGCGATAAATTGAACGATATAGCGGATAAATTGAACGATAGAGCGGATAAATTGAACGATAGAGCGGATAAATTGAACAATAGAACGAATAAAATGAACGATAGAACGGGAAATGGGAACGATAGAGCGGAAAAATAGAACGATAGAAGGGATAAATGGAACGATAGAACCAATAAATAGAACAATAGAACGGATAAATTGACCGATAGAACGAATAAATTGAACGATACGGCGGATAAATAGAACGATAGCGCGGATAAACGGAACGATAGGGCGGATAATTTGAACGATGAGTCCGGATAAAGAGAACGATACGGCGGATAAAGAACGATAGGCGGATAAATAGAACGATAGCGCGGATAAACGGGTTTGATAGAGCGGATAAATAGAACGATAGGTCGGATTAAGAGAACGATAGAGCGCATAAATAGAGACGATTGAGCGCATAAATAGAACGATAGAGCGCATAAATGGAACGATAGAGCGCGCCAAACGGAACGATTGGTCGGATAAATGGGAACGATAGAGGCGGATAAATAGAACGATAGAGCGGATAAATGAAGACGATGAACGGATAATTAGAACGATGGGGCGTATAAATAGAACGATGGGGCGGATGATAGAACGATAGAGGCAATTAATAGAACGATAGAGCGGATAAATGGGAACGATAGGCGCATAAATGGGAACGATAGAACGATAGATACGACGGAACAATAGATACATAGAACGATAGAACCGATACATAGAACAATAGAACGGATATATTGAACGCTAGAACGGATATATTGAACGCTAGAACCATTAAACGATAGAACGGATACATTTAACGCTAGAACCGATACATTGAACGATAGAACGGATACATTAAAACGATACAACGGATACATTGAACGATAGAACGGATACATTGAACGAGAGAACGGATACATTGAACGATAGAACGGATACAATGAACGATAGAACGGATACATTGAACGGTAGAACGGATTCATTAAACGATAGAACGGATACATTGAACGATAGAACGGATTGTTGAATGATAAAACGGATACATTGAACGATAGAATGGATATATGGAACGATAGAACGGATGCATTGAACGATAGAGCGGATAAATTGAACGATTGAGCGCATAAATAAAACGATAGAGCTCATAAATAGAACGATTGAGCGCATAAATAGAACGATAGGTCGGATAAATAGAACGATAGAGCGGATAAATAAACGATAGAGCGGATAAATACGGCGATATTGCGAATGAACAGAACGATAGAGCAGATAAAATGGGAACGATGGAGCGGATAAATGAGACGATAGAGCGGATAAATAGAACGGTAGAACGCATAAATAGAACGATAGAACGATAGATACATAGACCGATAGAACAGATACATAGAACGATAGAACGGAAACATTGAACGATAGAACGGATACTTTGAATTTACGAAAAAAGCTTTAAACAGAAGAGTTCTCATTCAAAATTTTAATTAAAAATGGTTTTTCAGTAACGAAGGTAGTTTTGGATTATTTTTCCTATGCAAACGAAATTGAAATCTTTAAATGGGGGTATCCCGTAAAATATAAGCCCTACAGGCTGAAATTTCCATAGTGAATGATCCGGGAATCGCCTCTTTTCAGTGTATTTTAATCTAGTTTCTCATTTTGTAATGCAATGTTTAAATGAGTTCTGCTAATTTTAAGTAATCAATATTTTCAATGACAATGTTTGTTATTTCTATATGTAAGTAAATACACAGTGTTATATCTGCAATCCACCAGCTTTGCAATGTTACATAGACAGTCAGTCCTCTTACTAGTTTATTTGGGTACCTAAAGCATAGTAGCATAAATAGAAGAGTTCTTATTCAAAATTTAAATTACAACCGTATTTTTTTAAGTAACGACAGTATTTTTTATTATTTTTACTAAGCAAATTGAAATCTTTAAATGGCTGTATCTCATCAAGCCTAAGCTCTACAGGCTGAAATTTTCCATAGTGAATACATAGAAATCGCCTCTTTTTTCGATATTTTGACCTAGGATTTTATCATTTTTTGCTGAATTTACAAAAAAATGCTTTAAATAGAAGTGTTCTCATTCAAAATTTTAATTACAATCGTATTTTATTAACATTGGTAGTTTTGATTATTTTCCTATGTAAACGAGGTGGAAATCTTTAAATGTGTATCTCATAAATTATAAGGCCTACAGGCAGAAATTTCCATAGTAAATAGACAGGAATCGCCTCTTTTGTCCTAAGTTTTTGACCTAGGATTTTCTCATTTTTTGCTGAATTTACGAAAAATGGCTTCAAGTGGAAGAGTTCTCATTCAAAATTTAATTATCAATAGTATTTTTACTAACGACGGTAGTTTAGATATTTATTTATAATGTTAACGAAGTGGGGGTACCCAAATGGCTGTATCGTAATCTATAAGCCCTACCAGGCTGAAATTTCCATAGTGAATAGACGGGAATCGCCTCTTTTTTCGAAGTTTTGACCTAGGATTTTCTCATTTTTAGCTGAATTTACGAAAAAATGCTTTAAATAGAAAAGTTCTCATTCAAAATTTTTAATACAATCCTTTTTTTAATCAAAGAAAACGACAGTAGTTTTGATATTTTTTTACTATGTAAAAACGAAATTGAAATTTTAAATGGCTTGTATTTGTTAAACTATAAGCCCTACGAGGCTGAAATTTCCATAGTGAATAGACGGGAATCGCCATTTTTTTCGAAGTTTTGACCTAGGATTTTCTCATTTTTTGCTGAATTTACGAAAAATGCTTTAAATAGAAGAGTTTTCATTCAAAATTTTAATTACAAACGTGATATTAGTAACAGCAGTAGTTTTAATTTATTTTTCTATGTAAAACGGTGAAATCTTTTAAATGGGTGTATCTCGTAAACTATAAGCCTAATGGCTGAAATTTCCATTGTAATTGTCGGAATCGCCTCTTTTTCGACGTTTTGACCTACGATTATCTCATTTTTTGCTGATATTGCGAAAAATGCTTTAAATAGAAGAGTTTTCATTCAAAATTTTAATTACAATCGTATTTTTAGTAACGACAGTAGTTTTGATTATTTTTCCTAATAAACGAGAATTGAAAAATTTAAATGGCTGTATCTCGTAATCTAAAAGCCTCACGGGCTGAAATTTCCATAGTGAATTGTCGGGAAGCGCCTATTTTTTCGAAGTTTTGACCTAGGATTTTCTCATTTTTGCTGAATTTACGAAGAATTGCTTCAGTAGAAGGATTCTCATTCAAAATTTTAAATACAATCGTATTTTTAGTAACGACAGTAGTTTTGATGTTGTTTACTATAGCAGGAGGTGGGAATTTTTAAATGGCTGTATCTAGTCTATAAGCCCTACGAGGCTAGGAAATTTTCATAGTGAATAGACAGAAGGAATCGCCTCTTTTTCGAAGTTTTGACCTAAGATTTTCTCGTTTTTTCGAATTTACGAAAAATTGCTTCAAATAGAAGAGTTCTCGTTAAAATTTTAATTACAACCGTATTTTTAGTAACGGCAGTAGTTTTGATTATTTAACTATATAACGAAATCGAAATCTTTAAATGGCTGTATCTCGTAATCTATAAGCCTACAGGCTGAAATTTCCATTGTGAAAAGACATTCGCCTGTTTTTCGATGATTTGACCTCAGTTTTCTCATACTTAGCTGAATTTTGAAAAATGCTTTTAAATAGAAGAGTTCTCATTCCAGTTTTGATTATTTTTGCTATTTAAACGAAATTGAAATCTTTAAATGGCTGTATCTCATCAATCTATAAGCCTACGAGGCTGAAATTTCCATAGTGAATAGACTAGAATCGCCTTTTTTGAAGTTTTGACCTAAGTTTTCTCATATTTTTGCTGAATTTACGAAAAATTGCTTCAAAAAGAAGAGTTCGCATTCAAAATTGTAATTACAATCGTATTTTTAGTATCGACGGTAGTTTTGATTATTTTTTACTATGTAAACTACAGTGAAATCTTTAAATGGCTGTATCTCTTAATCTATAAGCCCTACGAGGCTGAAATTTCCATAGTGAATAGACAGGAATGGCCTCTTTTTTCGAAGGTTTGACCTAGGATTTTTCCCATTTTTGCTGAATTTACGAAAAAATGCTTCAAATGAATGAGTTCTCATTCAAAATTTTAATCACAATCTTATTTTAAGTAACGACAGTAGATTTTGATTAATTTTACTATGTAAGCAGAAATTCAAATCTTTACATGGCTGTATCTCGTAAACTACGCCCCCTACGAGGCTGAAATTTCCATAGTGAAGAGACGGGAATCGCCTCTTTTTTCGAAGTTTTGAACTAAGATTTTCTCATTTTTTGCTGAATTTACGAAAAAATGCTTAAAATAGAACAGTTCTCATTCAAAATTTTAATTACAATCGTATTTTTAGTAACGACGGTAGTTTTGATTATTTTTTACTATGTAAAGAAATTTAAATCTCTAAATGGCTCTATCTCGTAAACTGTAAGCCCTACGAGGCTGAAATTTCCATAGTGAATAGAGGGGAATCGCCTCTTTTTTCAAGGTTTTGACCTAGAATTTTCTCATTTTTGCTAAATTTACGAAAAAATGCTTTAAATAGAAGAGTTCTCATTCAAATTTTAATTACAATCGTATTTTAGTAACGACGGAAGTTTTAATTAATTTTTCTATGTAAACGAAATTGAAATCTTCCAAATGGCATATCGTAAACTATAAGCCTACGAGCCTGAAATTTCCCTAGTGAATAGACAGGGAATGCTCTTTTTCAGTATTGACCTATGATTTTCTCATTTTTTGCTGAATTTACGAAAAAATGCTTTAAATGGAACACTTCTCATTCAAAATTTTAATTACAATCGTATTTTTAGTAACGACGGTAATTTTGATTATTTTTTACTATGTAAACGAAATTGAAATCTTTAAATGGCTGTATCTCGTGAACTATAAGCCCTACGGGCTAATATTTCCTACTGAATGGGCAGAATCATACTCTATTTTCGAAGTTTTGATCTAGGATTTTCTCATTTTCTGCTGAATTTACGAAAAAATGCTTTAAATAGAAGAGTTCTCTTTCAAAATTTTAATTACAATCGTATTTTTTGTAACGACGGTAGTTTTGATTATTTTTTACTATGTAAACGAAATTGAAATCTTTAAATGGCTGTATCTCCTAAACTACAAGCCCTACAGGGCTGAAATTTCCGTAGTGAATAGACCCAGGAATCGCCTCTTTTTTTGAAGTTTTGACCTAGGATTTCCTCATTTTTGGCTGAATTTACGAAAAAATGCTTGAAATAGAAGAGTTATCCTTCAAAATTTTAATTACAATCGTATTTTTAGTAACGACTGTAGTTTTGATTATTTTTACTATGTAAACAGGGAGTGAAATCTTTAAGTGGCTGTATCTCGTAATCTATAAAGCCCTACGAGGCTGAAATTTCCATAGTGAATATAAACAGGAATCGCCTCTTTTTCAGACTTTTGACTCGGATTTTCTCATTTTTGCTGAATTTACGAAGAATTGCTTCAAAAGAAGAAGTTCTCATTCAAATTTAAATTACAATTGTATTTTTAAGTAACGCAGGTAGTTTGATTATTTTTATATATCGTAAGTGGAAATCTTTTAATGGCTGTATCTCGTAATCTATAAGCCCTACGAGGCTGAAATTTCCATAGTGAATAGACGGGAATCGCCTCTTTTTTCGAAGTTTTACCTAGGATTTTTTCATTTTTTGCTGAATTTACGAAAAATTGCTTCAAATAGAAGAGTTCTCATTCAAAATTTTAATTACAATCGTATTTTTAGTAACGACGGTAATTTTGATTATTTTTTACTATGTAAACGAAATTGAAATCTTTAAATGGCTGTATCGTAAACTATAAGCCCTACAGGCTGCATGTTCCCTTCTGAATAGACAGAATCGCCTCTTTTTCGAAAGTTTGAACTAGGATTTTCTCATTTTCTATGGTTACGAAAAAAATGCTTTAAATAGAAGAGTTCTCTTTCAAAATTTTAATTACAATCGTATTTTTTGTAACGACGGTAGTTTTGATTATTTTTTACTATATAAACGAAATTGAAATTTTTAAATGGCTGTATCACGTAATCTAAGAATTTACAGGTAGAGGTATACTTAGTGAATAGAAGGGAATCACTCATAGACTTTGACCTAGGATTTTCTCATTTTTTGCTGAATTTACGAAGAATTACTTCAAATAGAAGAGTTCTCATTCAAAATTTTAATTACAATCATATTTTTTATCTGACAGTAATTTTGATTATTTTTACTATGTAAACAAGTGAAATCTTTAAGTAGCTGTATCTCGTAATCCTATAAACCTACGAGGCTGAAATTTCCATAATGAATAGACCCAGGAATCGCCTCTTTTTCAGGATTTTGACCTAGGATTTTTTCATTTTGCTGAATTTACGAAAAATTGCTTCCAAATACAAGAGTTCTCATTCAAATTTAAAAGTACAATCGTATTTTTAGTAACGACAGTAATTTTGATTAATTTTACTATGTAAACGAAATTAGAGAGTACTAAATAGCTGTATCTCGTAAACTATAAGCCCTACGAAGCTAATATTTCCTACTGAATGAAGGAATCGCCTCTATTTTCGAAGTTTTGATCTAGGATTTTCTCATTTTCTGCTGAATTTACGAAAAAATGCTTTAAATAGAAGAGTTCTCTTTAAATTTTAAATTACAATCGTATTTTTGCGAAAACGACAGTAGTTTGATTATTTTACTATGTAAACAGAAATTGAAATCTTTAAATGACATGTATCTCTATTCCATTTGAGGCTACAAATTTCCATAGTGAATAGACCAGGAATCGCCTCTTTTTGAAGTTTTGACCTAGGATTTCCTCATTTTGGCTGAATTTACGAAAAAAATGCTTGAAATAGAAAGTTATCCTTCAAATTTTAATTACAATGTATTTTTAGTAACGACAGTAGTTTTGATTATTTTACTATGTAAACAGAAATTGAAATCTTTAAATGGCTGTATCTATTAAACTATAAGCCCTGCAAGCTAATATTTCCCTACTGAATAGACGGAATCGCCTCTTTTTCGAAGTTTAGACCTAAGATTTTCTCATTTTTTGCTGAATTTTTGAAAAAAATGCTTAAGGCCACGAAGAGTTCTCATTCAAAATTTTAATTACAATCGTGTTTTTAGTAACGACAGTAGTTTTGAATATTTTTACTAAAACAGAGTGAAATATTTAAATGGCTGTATCTCGTAATCTATAAGCCCTACGAGGCTGAAATTTCCACAGTGTATAGACGGGAATCGCCTCTTTTTTCGAAGTTTAGACCTAGGATTTTCTCATTTTTTGCTGAATTTACGAAAAAATGCCTTAAATAGAGGAGTTCTCATTAAAAAAATTAATTACAATCGTATTTTTAGTAACGACGGTAGTTTTGATTATTTTCCTATATGCAGAAATTGAAATCTTTAAATGGCTGACAATTCTCGTAATCTATAAACCCTGCGAATTGAAATTTCATAACGAATAGACGGAATCGCCTCTTTTTCCCGAAGTTGAACCTAAGTTTTCATTTTTGCTGAATTACGAAAAAATGCAGCAAATAGAAGAGTTCTCATTCAAAATTTTAATTACAATCGTATTTTTAGTAACGACAGTAGTTTTGAATATTTTACTATGTAAACAGAAATTGGAATATTTAAATGGCTGTATCTCATATCTATAAGCCCTACAGGCTGAAATTTCCATAGTGAATAGACAGGAATCGCCTCTTTTTTGAAATTTGACCTAAGTTTCCTCCATTTTGGCTAAGATTTACGAAAAAAATGCTTGAAATAGAAAGTTCTCTTCAAAATTTTAATTACTATATTTTTAGTAACGACGAGTAGTTTTATTATTTTATATATAAACGAGTGAAATCCTTTAAATGGCTGTATCTCGTAAACTATAAGCCCTACAGGCTAGAAATTTATAGTAAATGAGAGGGGAATCGCCTCTTTTTCAAGTTTGACCTAGGACTTTCTCAATTTTGCTGAATTTACGAAAAAATGCTTTATATAGAGGATTCTCTTTCAAAATTTTAATTACAATCATATTTTTGTAACGACAGTAGTTTTGATTATTTTTACTATGTAAACAAAATTGAAATCTTTAAATGGCTGTATCTCGTAAACTACAAGCCCTACAGGCTAAAAAATTTCCGCAAGTAAATAGACTGGGAATCGCCTCTTTTTTTTTTTTTTTTTTTTCGAAGTTTTGACCTAAGTTTCTCATTTTTGCTGAATTTGCGAAAATTGCTTTAAATAGAAGAGTCCCCATTCAAAATTTTAATTACAATCGAATTTTTAGTAACGACAGTAGTTTGATTATTTTTACTATGTAAACAGAAATTGAAATCAATTATGGCTGTATCTCGTAATCTAGCCCTACGAGGCTGAAATTTCCATAGTGAATAGACGGGAATCGCCTCTTTTTTCGAAGTTTTGACCTTAGATTTTCTCATTTTTTGCTGAATTTACGAAAAAATGCTTTTAATAGAAGAGTTCTCATTCAAAATTTTAATTACAATCGTATTTTTAGTAACGACTGTAGTTTTGATTATTTTTACTATGTAAACGAAGTGAAATCTTTAAGTGGCTGTATCTCGTAATCTATAAGCCCTACGAGGCTGAAATTTCCATAGTGAATAAACGGGAATCGCTTCTTTTTTCGAACTTTTGACCTAGGATTTTCTCATTTTTTGCTGAATTTACGAAGAATTGCTTCAAAAGAAGATTTCTCATTCAAATTTTAATTACAATCGTATTTTAAGTAACAGGGAGTTTTTTTATTTTTTTTTATAAAAATTGAAATCTTTTTAATGGCTGTATCTCTTTTTAAAACCCCACAGGGGGAAATTTTCCCTAGTAATAGACGGAATCGCCTCTTTTTTTTTAAAATTTTACCTAGGATTTTTCATTTTTTTAATTTCGAAAAAATTTCTTAAATAGAAGATTCTCATTCAAAATTTTTTTCAATTATTTTTAGTAAGAAGTAATTTTGATTTTTTTACTATGTAAACAAAAGAAATTTTAAATGGCTGTATTCCAAACTTAAACCCTACGAAGCTAAATTTCCCTACTGAATAGACGGGGAAACGCCTCTTTTTCAAAAATTTTGACTAGGTTTTCTCATTTTTTTCTTAATTTGAAAAAATGCTTTTAAAAAGAAGGTTCTCTTTTAAAATTTTAATTTCAATCGTATTTTTGTAACAATTTTGTTTTGATTTTTTTTCTTTTAAACAAATTTAAATTTTAAATTTTATTTGTAAACTAAACCCAAGGGGAAAAACCAATGATGACGGGGGAAACGCCTCTTTTTTTGAAATTTTGACCTGGTTTTCATTTTTTTCTAATTTTCAAAAAATGCTTAAATAGAAGGTTCTCCTTAAAATTTTTTTTCAAATTTTTTGTAACAAGTAGTTTTGATTTTTTTTCTATTAAACGAAATTGAAATCTTTAAATGGCTTTCTCTAAACTATAACCCCACAGGCTAAATTTCCATAAAATAGGGGAATCCCCCTTTTTTTGAAGTTTTGAACTAGGGTTTCTCAATTTTTTCTGAATTTACGAAAAAATGCTTTTAAAAAGAAGAGTTCTCTTTTAAAAATTTTAAAAACAATCTATTTTTTGACAGTAGTTTGATTTTTTTTATATTAAACAATTTAAAATTTTTAAAAGGCTGTATCTCAAACTAAAGCCCTACAGGCTAAATTCCATAGTGAATAAAAAATCCCTTTTTTTCAAGTTTTGACCTAGGATTTCCCCATTTTTTCTAATTTCGAAAAAAAGCTTTAAATAAAAGAGTTCTCTTCAAATTTTTTAAATTTCAATTTTTTTTAGTAACGCTAGTTTTTTTTGTTTTTTAAAAGTGAAATTTTAAATGGCTGTTCTCTAATCTAAGCCTACAGGCTGAAATTTCCATATGAATAGGGAATCGCCTCTTTTTTGAATTTTTTCCCGATTTTTAATTTTTTGAAATTTTCGAAAAAAAAGCTTTAAATGAAAAGTTCTCATTCAAAATT
>CAXIVR010000995.1:0-38254 GCA_964035755.1 Teleogryllus oceanicus
AAAAAAAATTTGCCCAAACTTTTTTCGTTACCATTTTTTTCATTGTTATAAAATCTAAACTCCCAATATTCCTTGTTGAAATTTGTCTCCCCTAAAGGGAATTTAAAATTTTAAAAAATAAAAAGCCATCTAATTAGCAGCGCCAAAACGAATCTACCAAACAATACCCAAAATTAACAGTTTAATTAAATGCTAATTACATGCTCTTTTTGGAACGTTCCGCTCCTATATTTTTCCCCAAAAATCATGGGCGCTCTAGCTTTAGTCTAAAGCTAGGCGCTAAACAATTTTAAAAAAACTATATCCAAAAATAATGGCTAATTAAATGCTAATTAAGTACTCTATTCCCAAATTTTCCCCCCTATAGTTTTCCCAAAATCGAGGCTCAAATCCCAAAATGTCCCTCGGCAGAACGCTGTGCGCAAGGAAGGAGACGCTCCTTCCCAACCATTGCAAATCATACTCTAGAAAATGTCTATAGACAAATACTCAAAGTAATCTGTACTGAAAAAATTAGCTGATCACTTAAGTTGAATAACATGGGTTCAAAACTCCAAAATGACCCTCCGCAGAACACTGGCGCAACGAAGAGGCGCTCCTTCCCAACCATCCCAAATCATTTTCATATTCTACGCCAAATGTACTATACTAAAAATACTAAAAAGCAATCTGTAGTAAAAATTTGCCGCTCTACCGTTTATTAGAGTACCATGGCTCGATCCAAAATGAACCTCGGTCGACCGCTGTGCTGAAGGAAGAGGACGCTCCTTCGAACCATTGAAATTTATAATTCATACTGTACGCAAAAATGTCCTAACGAATACTAAAAGTAATATAATTTAAACAATTACCGCTCACCGGTTAGTGAATAACATGGGTTCAGACCCCCAAATGACCCTCGGCAGAACGCTATGCGCAACGAAGAGGGACGCTATTTCCCAAACCATCGCAAATCATTATTCATAATCTACGCCAAAATTGCCATAGACCAATACTAACAGTAATCTGTAATAAAAAAATTTGCCGCTGATCAGTTAGTTTGAATAACGGCCTCGAATCCCAAAAAAACCCCTTTGGTCGAACGCGGGACTAATAGAAGGCTGTTCCTCCTAAACATCAATGTCGATTCAGGCTCTACCCCTAAACAGGTGCTAAAGTTATATATTATTAAATTTTGGGCCCGCTGACTGGTTAGTTTAAATTGCTCAGATTTAAACTGCAGGAATGTACCTTCTGGAAGTCATCTAATGTTAGCGCCAAAACGAATCTCTACCAAACTATAAGTATATTAAAAATTAACGGCTAATTAAATGTTAATTAAGCTCTATATTCAATTTTCGCTCCTATAGTTTTCCCAAAATCGTAGGCGCTTAGTTTTTAGACTAAAGTTTATCTCAAATTCAAATCAAAATTAAGAAATCACACCCATTATTTTGAAATAACTAAGTCTGAAACAAATTACTACACTTTTATATTTCAAATTCAGGGTTTTTTAGAGAAACAATTAACATTGGTTCTTATGGGCGAAAAAACATTAAAACTTAAAAATCACGAAAAATTTGGAACTACCCAAACATTAAAAACAATTAACGCTCTAGGAAAAAGTTACTCCGCATTTATATTCCAAAATTGATTGCTGTACAAAAGAGACAATTAACACTGATTCTTGGGTGAAGAACCAAAACCTAAAAAACCTCAGATAAAATTTGAAACCCTACCCAAACATTAGCAAGGTAAAACTTACTCCCATTGATATTCAAAATTCAGGGTTGCATGCAATGCAAAATTCATTGATATTCCCAAAAATTTAATTATTTTTAAGTTTATTAGTGGATAATGTAAAAACTCATAAGGCGAAATATCAGACACGAGATTTCTTTTGGATGGAAACTAAAAAGCCAAAATTATTTTTGAAAATTGTCAAACTCCCTTGTATCTATTTTAGACAATATTTCATTACTGGAAGGGGAAAATATATAAAAAAAATGGTTAACGGAAAAAGTTTGGGCTAAATATTAATAGTTTCCCTTTTTAAATATGTACTATTTTGAACATTTCTAACACCTTTGTATCTGCCCATGCACTATTTCCTGGAAAGAATGTTGGTAGTTGGTTAATGGTTAATGAAACAGAAACTCAAATAATTTTGGGCTAGTCTAGTACGTATTAAAAAATGGAAACTAATAAAATTTACCCAAAATCTTTACGTTCACATTTTTCATTGTTAAAACCTAAACTACCGATATTCCCTTCCCGTAATGAAATATTGTCTAAACCACATAAAGGAGATTGACAATGATCTAATTTGGGCTTCTCTCATTTCTTTCCAAACTTGATAAATCTCATTCCTACGATATTTTGACATTATGAGTTATTTCCATTACCTAAGAATAATGTAATAAATAATGAACGTATACGAATAAGACATTTTCACTTGTCTGCACAATGTCTATCACAATGTCTGCACACTAATGTCTGCACAACAATATCAATTATCCATACTTTTCTTATTCCCTTTTTTACCTACCATTCAACCTAAACTACAGGACTGTCTCTTCTAGTATTCGGACATTGCTAAAACATACAAGGGTAGTCAAATTGCTAAAAATAATTTTGGCTTTTATTTTCTTCAAAACATCGATACTTTTCATGTGTACGTTATTTCGACGTTTAAAGCACTTTCACATTCCCCAGAAAAAATCAATAAAATAAAACTGTAGAAACAGGATTTTTTCTGACAATAGCCTATGAAATGGGTAATAAAACGAGAAACTCAAATAATTCTTGGCTACTCATATTTTTTGAAAAATTATAAACGTATAACAATTACCCAATATGGACGGAGCGGTTGCTTTCCACGGGTCACTAGCTCGATATCAAGATCGAAGGACCATGGACGGGCGGTTACCTTTGATGGACTGTATTATTGGTTGTTGAAAATAGGTAGGCAATCCACTCAGCCCCTTTCGACGCTCTTTAGGAATTTGTAATAATGTGGATTATCTGAAACACTTCTCACCTTGCAAAATGATGTTTAATTACCTTGGAGTTGTCACAATTGTTCTTTACAATGAAAATACACGTAAGTTATTGTTGTCAATGTGAGAATACAGGAATTTTCCATCTTGAATCACAATACATTAATTAGTTCAATACATACAAATGCTGAACTATAACAAATTGAAACTATGTGGCTTTCACTTGCCCACAACAAGTACAGAATATTACTTCTGCATAAGAATTCACGTGATGATTTAAACAAAGGCCCGAGATATACTTCTCACTGCTTCTTCTCAGCGAGTGATTTATACAAATGCTGAACTATAACAAATTGAAATAATGTGGCCTTTTGACCACAACAAGTACAGAATATTTACTTTCTGTATTAGAATTTACGTGATATTATAACACGGAGCCGAGACATGCTTCTAGAAAAGGGTACTATTTCAGCGACTGATTTGTATTCGGTTTGCGGTTCTATCGGGCACGCGAAGAGGGATTTAAATTTGGGATTTGAACTGGCCAATTAGCGACCTTTTCCAGCGTTGCGTATGGCGAGTGGGGTGAATTTAAACAGTCCAATGGGGAACTGCTGGAATTTGAATATGTTCTAGAAGGTTTCAGAAGCTTTGGTCACGCGGCGCGCTGGTACCGCTGGCTGGAACTTTCCGTGACGCGCCCGGTGTTGCCGCTTGGGCTAGGAAGTGTATACGTATTTATACGTCCCTTTCTGCTTTTGCGTGTGGCCCGAACATACACCCTTGGGAAAAACCACGGGTTTTCCACAAAAATGAGGGCACACTGTAGCTGATTTTCTTGTTAGACTATGCAACATAAGTTCCTTGGGGATAAGGCTAGGTGGCTAATTGTGCAAGCGTTTTTTTAACGAAATCTTAATACTAAGTATCCTAATAACTAAATGATTGAAAAGGGGGAGAATGAAAGTGGCAATGATAATGGGTGACAGGCACGCAAAACAGACTGACTAGCCAAGCCTGAACATAGGTAAGAGGACAAATGCCGGGATGACAAGTCGGGACTTAAACGCGATTTAGGGGACGAAGAAAGTTCAAACGAGGATGACAAGTCATGAGCTGAACACGGGTAAGAGGACAAGTGCCGAGTATGACGAGTCAGAGACTAGAATAAAAGGCAGGGGTAGGAGAGGTGAAAGAACACAAACCAAGCGGACAGGACAAGACTGCCAGGCAAGTAAATTGAGACTAGATGCCTCAGGTTGAAGCTAAACTCGCATATGACAAATTTCTGCCTTTGTCTGCGTGCTTGAAAGGTTCATCGTTGTTAGTGGCCTTCCCCAGTGATAACACATTCTCAAGGGTTACAGCTGGTGCGTTTAAAGAGTGCTCATTACGAGCCATTAAGATATGTGGAGCTACATGCTACACGAGAAACAAGTCTAGCGCAAAAGGGCGGCCCCGAATAAAGGATGCGTGAGAAAGACAAGTAAGCACAAACTAGAGGGGACCTCCCATCTAAAACACAGGTAAGAGGACAAGTGCCGATCGGGGTGGGCCTACCCCAGGATGTGTGAACGAAAGAATACCATACATACAATTACAACTAACCAAAAAATAATACAAGTGGAAAAAAAAAATGATAAGACCTAACTAACATAATTACAACTAACAATGACACAACATTACATAAATTACCTAGTTGAGAGACTAATTGAAATCAACGTCTAAGGAACTTAGCGTACGGTAAATCTATGTGGAATGAATATCACATCATTATCAATGAGGAGGCAAAGCCTATTGACGTGACGTACAAAATTGCCACTTTGGGTTTTGACCTTGACCGACCTAACTCGATCACCCCGGCCAGGGAACAACTGTATTATTCTTCTAAATTCAGAGGAAAGTACCTTGCTGAATAATGCTAATGCTTTTTAATTCGCCTTATCAATTCTGAAACTTTAAAATTTTTGGGCGACGCGCAGTCCACCCAAATTTTTAGGATGGAGATCAAATCAATAAACCCAAAGCATGTGCCATTACCTCAGTATTTTTATAAATGAACCATAAAAATGGCAGACTCAAACTGAGGAAACAGAGGCAACATGGCACAAACTAGTACCGGGGAGGGGCAATGACTTCGTGGGTCTTAGGCCAGTGCTGTGGCTGAAGTGGAGAAATTCTGGACCCTTCACCAAATTTTGGGAGTCAGGAAGGTCATTTAAGGACACCTCTAGTGAGTAGATCTGCAGGATTAGAGTTGGTGCTGACGTGTTTCCACGTGGGCCAGCAGTAATCTCATTAATAACGCGCTCTATTGCGCACAAAATGTGCCTTTAAGGGGCGGGACCCAATCTAAAACGACTCGGAGTCGGTCCAATACATGATTTTAAAAAATTAACAATTTTGAGGAGAGATCTTCCTTCACTCTTTTCATTAGTCTAGCTAACAGAACTGCGCACACAATTCTAAACGAGGTATGGTTAAAGTGGTGTCCCGGTTTTTTTTTTTCTTGATTTCATATGAAAAGGAACTATTTAGTTTTACTTTAAGCCTAACAACATGTGGCCTTCAGTTAAATAATTTTACATAATTGCAGCACTATAAGTAGTGAGGCTGCTGTCTGAAAGCCAGAGCTCAATTTCTGCGTTAGCAAAGGAACAACACAGCGAGGAAACTAACTTTAGTTAAGTAAGGCAATGAGTCAATATTTGCCCATTGATTTGACAATTCAATGGAATGGGGTCACCCCACTTTAAGGGGTATCCATAGTCTTTTAAACAAGGTTTTTACAAATTATTATGAAAGGTGATAAAATCCTAAAGGATCAAATAAACTGCAAATAACAGACAAAACATTTCTTTTATAAACCTGGAATTTCTTACAGAACGAGTAATTTCAGGCAATACAATTGTCAACTATCGGGGCTGGTATTCCAAGAGATGCCTAACGTGTTCACCTGTTCAGCGTCCTTTGCTGGAATATTTTCCACAGAATTAGCTAATAAATTTGAAGTAAATCCGTTAGGGCCTCAAAGTATTGTGCCCATTTCCGGAGATTGAATCCACCTGCTCTAAGAATTTGTATCAATTGATGAACTCTTTGCGGAAGACACGTCATCACAAAGTAAAGTAAATCATCAACATAGAAAGAATGCTGAAAGAACTTCTGAACCCCAAAAAGGAAAATTTAATTTTTCATCTCTAGCCAACTGCAGCAGTGTTCGAACTGCAAGGAAAGTGGCTTTTAAACATAAGTGACTGTAGTAAGAACATAGTCACATATGGGTTCTGAGGGCAATTTCTCCAAAAAATGTGTTGAAAGTGCCAATCTGTAGGTGCTACCTGCACTTGTCTGAACATTTCTCCAGATCTCCACAATGCTCCCTTTTCCCTAATCTGAATTTAATAAGAGTGTCAAATAGATCTGATTGAATTTGCCACCATTAATGGGGAGATCATTTAAAGAATTGCCTCTAGTGGTTTTAGCAGCCGTCAAAAACTGCTCTCAGACGCGTGGAACTGGCGTGAGGTTTAAGAACAGCATGATGGGAATATAATACGCCTCGTTAAAGGTGTGGGAGTGCTAGCGCAAAGGCCTAAATCAGGTACTCCATGAATTCCTAAAAGGCCATGAAATTATCATCCTTTCAAATCTACGCTCAAGTGGAAATCTTTTCAGTGCCCGAGCCTTTGAATCACCTAAAGTGGGTGGTTCAGCTTTCAAGGAGGAAACAATGTATCTCCTGTGTCATCCCTTTTTTGAGTATTGACGAAGTGCGCCTCAGCTATTCTTCGTCAGAATATTTCAGGGTAATGGGGTGGGCCCTTTTACCCCCCAGAATTTTTAATAGGTTGTGACGGGTCCCGTCAGAAGTTAGAAAAATGCAATTTGAATTTGCAAGTGCAGGGCGTGAGGTGACCTGCATTCACCCCAAACCCAGACGCGTTTCCTGCAAATGAAATTTCCCGTCACCTCTTTTCCCATTATTAGGCAAAGTATCAAAAAATATTCTGACAGGGAGTACATGAATGGACTTACACTCATTAAGAGGGGTCTGCCAAAATACATCATCAGGCAGAGACCAGAACTACATCAAATGTCTCCTGAAGAGACATGGGGAAAATCTACAACAAAAAACTCAATAGTTTTGGACCAGGATTGTTATCCTGGCAAAATTGAACCTTTAACTGGACAACATGATTGGCTTTGGGGTGGGATCACAGCCTATAGTGACAATATTGATATTAAATTCCCTTGTGGAAATTTGAGGTTTTAACTGTCTCCCAAGTAATTAAGTTAATACACTCCCCCTATCAAGAAGAGCATTTAAGTGATAGGTTCTCCTTTCAGGTAAAACCAGAAGTCTTGCAGTAAGCAAACAGAACTCCACAACCAGCACTTATTGTGCTGCAGCTGATACAACAGCTGGCTAGGTGGTTTTGATAAGGGTTTATCATTATGCAACAGCTGATGATGAGATCTTTCACAAATAGAACAAGACTTATTACAATTAGTATGCTTGTCTGATTTATATTTTAGACACTTGGCACACCCATTATTTTCTCAATAAATGTCCACCTATCCTTTTGATGAGTTCAAAATTCAGGACAATCAGTTAAAAATGCTCTGATTTGCATTTTTACCTATAGCCAAAGGGGGGCTTGTTTTTCTTTTCCCCCTCCTTACAAATTGAGGTGAGGGTGGGAGCATACCGAGGCCTCTCTGTTGATGCTGCAGAAATTTCATAAAAGTTTGGAAATTAGGGAAATTTTTCATCGTCCCGGGACAACTCCCACTCCTTAGAATGTTCTGTGAGTCCCTTGGACAAAGAACAGTTTTAAAAAATCAGAGATCAGTTTCCTTAAGGGCCAATAGGGCATTAATTCAAATTTAAAAAACAATTAATTTTTGGTGACTTGGCACAGTCAGGTTCAATTTGGGGTCTAAATTGAATTTAAATGTTGAGATACAATTATTTTGGATGATCAAACATTCTTTAACATTTGCCAAGCAACAGAGAATTAGAGTCTGACACTTCAAGTTATTTAAAAATTCCCTTTGCATCATCTTTAAACAACCCTCAAGTAACAAAACTTACTAGAATCTGTCATGTATTTGGGCATTAAACATTTTGAAAGATGTTCCTAAACTGGGCCATTCTAATATATACCAGAAAAATACTGGAGTTTTATCTCCGGGAATTTAAATGGGAAAGAATTTGCACTAACGGTTTCTGATGCACATGATGGAGCTGGAGAAGCTGGCGAGATTCAGAACTAAATTCGCATGGCAATATGGGAAAATTTGCCTTTGCACTAACTTATCATTTACTAAATTTTCCTCAGAAGAAATAGATAATTCGGGTTCAACTTCTAATGCGTCTCAAGGTTCTCTGCTTTCACGTAACTTATCTAATCTATCAGATTTGATTAACAGCTCTTGATATGATGCACCATCTGGGTCCTAAACTCATCAATGAATAATTCAGTGCGTTAATTGCATTACTTAATTTGGTGGCTGCATTTTCACCTCCTTTCTGAAAGGGTTTGGGGGCCATGTAATTCACTAAGTAGGTCACACCAAAAAACAGAAAAAAAATAGATATGCTACAAATGACACAACTACTGGCACAATAATATAAAGCGAATTAAATGAAAAAACAGAATGATTCTGTATGGAATGAGATCACTTCACTGAGCATCAACACCTTTGAGGGCAGAATCAGCTGTCGGGAGTTGTTTACATGTTGAACAGCTGATAGCTGTGCACAAACACATTTATCAATAGCATGATCAGAACAAATGATGATTGGATTGCCATCAAATCACTGTGGCAAATTAATTTTCATTACTTATTGATTCAAATTTTGTTGTACAAGTAAATAAAGTTAGAAAAATCCTAATAGCTACCTTATTAACATAAAAAATATTGAATAACTAATACTAATAACACAATAAACAGACAACAAACAAAGCAACAAAACGAATTTCATGCATGCTAACAAATAACACAATACGTTATGCACTTTACACAAATAGAACACATACAAACACTAAATTCACTTTAGATTTCAAGATAATAATTGCAATGAAAATCAGAAATGAATTGATTGCCCAATTTCACTGAATGAATTGTATTAGGCAATTTCATTTAATATCTTTTCTCAACAATGAGCACAATTACATTGAACAAACAAAAAATTATAATGTGTTCAAAAAGTTGAAACACAATAATGTGAGAAGTTAAAATTTAGAAAATTGAAATAACTCGCAGTGATTGTAATGAATTTGATAATTGTGGATAGATTAATATCTTTTGTCCACTTAAAATTTAAGCAATATTATTTCGTTGCACAGATTAACACTTGCACACTTGAAATTTTGATTTAAACAGCGACAAAATATTTGGCTGAGATTCTGCCCATTTCAAACACCAAATGTTTGAGGGACTTTTGCGCTATTTGCAAATTTTCACCAACTTTGTGAATGAAATGAGCACTGCTTTGAAAAACACAAATTTTACCCATCTTCTTAAAGATGTAACAGTCGACGCCAGCAGATTCTATGCGACGGCACCTTCGGCTGAAGAACGCTAGTTCATAAGGGTTATTTTCCGGAGCTCGCTGAGCCAGCATCCGTGCAATTTGATGATGAGTTGATTTCCACAGGTCCTGGTTCATATCCGGAGCTCGAAGGACCATGGACAGGAGCGGGTTGCTTCCCGGTCACTAGCTCGATATCGGAAGATCAAGGACCATGGACGTGGAGGTTACCTTTCATAGTGGACTTATTATTGGTTGTTGAAAATAGGTAGGCAATCCCTCAGTCCCTTGACGCTCTTTAGAATTTGTAATAATGTGGATTATCATGGGAACACTTCTCATTGCAGAATGATGTTTAATTACCTTGGGGTTTCACAATTTTTTACAATGAAAATACAGTAGTTATTGTTCTCAATGTGAGAATACAGAATTTTCCCTCTTGAATCACAATACATTAATTAGTTCAATACATACACAATGTGAACTATAACAAATTGAAACTAGTGGCTTTACTTGACTACAACTTAAGTACAGAATATTACTTCTGCATAGAATTCACGTGATGATTTAAACAAAGGCCGAGGGTATACTTCTGCACTGGCTTCTTCTCAGCGAGTGATTTATAACAATGCTGAACTATAACAAATTGAAATAATGTGGCCCTTTAAAAACCCAAATTTCTACTCGCGCGACTTTTCTTGACGTCTGAGCTCCTAGTCTCAACTGGCGACTCAGTCGGTCTGGTCACACATTGGTCGCACACGGAACGGCAGGCAAGATTGTCAGGGCTGCCACGCTCCCTTTCGAATGAAATTTAGTTCTCGCGTTTTCGCTGCTAGTGTTGTGCTCTGTGATTAATTCGATTCGGTTTGGTGATTGATTCTGATTTCGTTTTGTTTTGATTTAGAGTATTATTTGGATTCTGGGAACAAATTTTGGCATTTTGGACTGATTTTTAATTCTTGTTATTTTTTAGGGTTTGAAGATGTCAGAGCCAGTTCAGGACCCTCTCAGAGGGTTTATGGACACCTTCTCCAAAAAAAGGGTTTCCAAAAATGCGAAGGGGTGAAAAAAAATAATTTCACAGTAGCTAATGTTGCGAAAGAAAGCTAAAAAACAGCCTTCTTGCTATTCATCAGTCTCAGAAGGCTTCAATATCACTGGAGCTAGGTTACAATTCAGAGAAAAAAAATTCAAAGACACGATCAAATAAGTCCCCAGAAACTCCTGGCAAAAGGGTAAATGTTCTTATTTTAATGCATCTTGTTTAACACATTGACTGCCGTGGCCTAGCGCCAGCGCTGACTCACGTGAGACCGCCGTGGCCGCCGGTGCCGCGTCGCCACCGCCGCCGTCTGTTTCAAAGGACATTTTCTTTCAACGGCGTGTGATAACTGGTACCCGCAGCCGGCTTGTGGATGACAAAAACGTAGCATCACGTGGTCTTTTGATTAGGTCTCCCGTACGTGAGAAATCATCACTTCATTCTTTGGGAATCGTGTTCGTGTCTTACTGACATTTCTTCCGATGGTTCTTACTATTCTGTGATTGAATTAGTATTTCTTGATTTTACTGGAGAATGAGATGATGGAGTAAAATTTTGTTTTTTTCTTCCGTTTTATTTTTTAAAATATTCTAGTTTTAAGCTTCATAGTTTGTCGATAGAGCGCTGATTTAGCATTTCGATCCACTGAATTCTTTATTCTTATTTTAGTTTGAAAAGTTCTAACCATTCGTACTCGAAAGTTACCTTTAAATTTTGGAAATGAAAAAAAAAAACCCTTTTTATCAAAGATTTCCCAAAAATTTTATTTATTATGGTTTGGCTATAAAAAAAATTTTAAATACACTTAGCAGTCAACGTTTTTAAAATTTGAACTGCATTTTTTTAAAAGTTTACTATTTATTAAACAAATTTTAATTTTCTCTTTTTGGTTAAGATCAATGGGAAAAAGCGGTGGTTGACGAATTCGAAAACTGTTTCACTGCATTATTAATTTTTATCTTTCAAAGGTAGTCCCACAAAACAAATTTTTTCCAGTTTACGTTCAGTTAATTGGCAGTGGGGATAAACCCCTTAAAAACTTTTTAAAGGACAGGGGTTTTGTTTGGAAGGGTCAAAACAAGCCCCTATTGTTGGAAAGGGGGCATTGTTGATTGGGGGTCCCTTTCCCTTGGGAAAATGGCACTTCGGGGGAAACGGGGGAAATATTTACAAGGACCTGGATAGACAAATCTGACTACGGGAAATGTGGAATGAAAAAATTTCTCAGTTTACTCCTGGGGGCCCCTTGAAAAGATTAATTGTTCTGGGTTTTTGGGTCAAAAAACTTTACACAAGCCAATTTTTTTTTTCAAGCCAATCCTAAAAGGGGTTATAAGGGGGGATGACGCTGATAATTTTGAAAATGTTCAGCACCCAAAAGCTTTTTAACCCCTCGTCCAAAAGTAATGGACAAACCCCCCTTTCCCGACTAGTTGAAAAAATGCCCCTCGATTGCCAAAACTGCGATGGTAATGGTTACAAAACCGGGGAAATTTTTTGCCCTAGAGCAGAGAAAACTGAAATCTTTTAATTTGGGGGCCCAAAAGACCTTCAGAAAAAAGGGTTTAAATGGCTGCAGGTGCAGGTCATCAGTCTCTCTTCCTCCCCACAATTGCGCTTAAATGCAATTGGTTATGGCTAAAAAAAAGGGACTTTGGGAAAATAAATATCTGGGGGCATGTCGCTACATCCGTGGATTAAAAGCCAAAGGGGTTTTAAACTGTGACTGTTTCGGACGGGGAAAGGGTTTCTGCAGCCATTAAAACATCTGGAAGAAAATTACTGGCAAAGGGGATAATGGGGAAATTTATGGATGACATTTTCATTAATCTGGAAAATTAACGATGATTCCCTTATTCAGAAGTGAAATTAAATACGTACACTAACATCTATTTCCTTATTAACAAAATTTTTCGTTATCTTTATTTTCATTTTGGCTCTTTAATTTTTATTATTTTTTTTTTTATCGTCTATAATGTCCTGTTGTATTAAGAGCGAAAGGGGGCGCGAATAGTTTTCTGTTAATTGGGGCCCCCTTGGATGTGACGTCGGGAGCCCCCCCCCCCCCCGCGCTGGGACTCAAAAAAAGTCGCGCCTAGTACAGAATTTACTTTCTGTATTAAATTTACGTGATATTATAACCGGAGCGAGACATGCTTCAGAGTCTACTCAGCGACTGTTTGTATTCGGTTTGCGAGTTCTATCGGGCACGCAAGAGGGATTTTGAATTTTTGAACTGGCCAATTAGGCTCTTTTCCAGCGGTTGCAGTATGGCGAGGTGGGTGAATTTAAACAGTCAATAGGGGAAATGCTGGGGAAATTTTAATATGTTCTAGAAGGTTTCGAACTTTGGGTCCCGGCGCTGGTACCACCATGGAACTTTCCGTGACCTTCCGGTGTTCCGCAGGGCGTAGGAAGCGTATCTTTTACGTCCCTTTCTGCTTTGCGTGGGCCCAAAACAATACTTTTCGGATCACGGTGTGACGACATCGACATGTGGTGCAGTGCAGTGCAGTTAAGTGTTGTGGGAAAACCGATCAATGAATTAAAAAAAATTAGCCAATATTTATGTAAGCGTATTAAATTTTTGCATCACAGACATATAATTATTTTAAAATATAATTATTATAATATAATTATAAAGATTTTTCTCAATAATCTTAAATGTCAGCGTTTTTTTAAATAATGCGATTGTCTCTAATAAGCTCACTTCTTAATTCTAAAATCGCTGATAAAATATCATTATGATCTAAAACTTGAGGACGAACTTTCCTTAACATTAAAATCTAATGAGACAAAAGAAATGATAGAAATGGTATTCTCAAAACTAGACGAAGACGAACTGAACTTCTCCCGGACGCCATCTAAACTGCTCTTAAGAGATGCAGAATAAAGCTGTACCAATGTCTTCGAAGACCGCGATCTTAGGGAACACGAAAAAAGTCCCACTCCACCCTCCGTTTGAGGTGAAAAAGCCAATGTTGCAGACTTCTCGTGCTCCGGTGGACGTTTGCGATGTCCGTGAGTTCGCACCCCACCAAACCGAAAATCACAAACCTTTACCATTTTCTTTTGTACGTCTTTTGTATCCTTTTCCCAATAACATTCCTACCAAAATTAAATTAGTTACAGCCTTTTTAGGTGGCGCCGGACGGCTAACAATGAAATATCACCATCGCTACCCCCCCGTAAAAAATGTGAAACCATTCTTCATTTGTCCCGGGTTTTTGTACTCCCATCAGAATAATTGTTGTACCAAATTTCTAATTAAATTTTCAAACCCTTTAAATTTGGCTGTTTTCACACGCTAAGAACACAAAACATCTCCACCACCGTAAAAATGTTAAACCATAACCATTTGTCAGTTGCTAAAAAAGACAGTCCTGTAGTTTAGGTTGAATGGTAGTGTAAAAAATGGTAATACGAAAAGTATGGGATAATTGATATTCGTTTATAATTTTTTCAAAAAGTACTAATAGTAAAAAATTTTTTGTATAACTATTTTTAACCTATTTAATATTGTCAGAAAAACCCTTTTTATACTTCCCATTTTATTTTTTTTCCTTATTGAAAAGGGCTCAAAAGTCAAATATCAGCCAGAACTATCGATTTTTGGAAGGAAAGTACAGAAAAAAAATTATTTTTAACATTTCAGACTCCTTGAATGTTTAAAAATTTACATTCTGGGGGGGAGAATGCTGTAGTTTAGGTTTAAAAAATGAAAAAAAGTGATCGGAAAAATTTGGAAAACTTTTATTAGTTTAAAATTTTTTTAAACGTACTAGACTACCCAAAATTATTTGAGTGTCTCTTTCATTAGTCGTTAGGGAAAATTTGGGTAAAAAATCTTTTTTTTATCGTTCATTTTTTTTAAGTTTATTAGTAATAATGTTAAAAATTCAAAAGGCGATATAATAGACACAATTTTTGATGGAAATGAAACCAAAAATTTTTTTTAGACATTTTTTCTCCCTTGTATCTGTTCTATATAAATTTAATTACCAAAAGAGAATGTTGTTAGTTTAGGTTTATAAAAAGAAAAAAAGTGTGGGAAAAAAGTGAGAAACTTTTTAGTTATTTTTTTTTTAAAAATAACAAAAAATTCATGCATAATTTGGTCTTTAATGACACCGAAAAAAATTTTCACTAAATTGAAAAAACAAAATTCAACACCCAAAAAGGGTTTAAAAAGCCCCAATGTTGAAAATCCCCCCCTTAATTAAATTTTTCATTAACTAAAATTTTCAATTTTATAATGGATGGAAATTTCAAAATTTTAGTTAATAAAAATTTAAAGAAAAATTATCCATTTTTTTATTTCTTTAATATTTTAAATTTTTTTAAAACCCAAACTACAAACTTTTTTTGAAATCGAAAAATCTCAAAAAATTTCATTCCCTAAGTTCCACAAACGCCAAAAGTCATAATACCTTTCGAGCACCCTTGCTCAGATATAAACACAAAAAATGAAAGTTTACAAAAGACATTTTTAAAATTTCCACATAATTCTAAATTCGTTTAAATAATTTTGGTAGTTGATTAAAAAATTAAAAATTATAAAACTAATCCCACAATTTATCAAATCTTTTTCCTTTTAATAAATCCTAAATTACAGTTCTATTCAGTAATCAAATATATTCAAAACCTCAATGGGTTCAATGTCAAAAAAAAATTTTTGGGCCCGCATTCTTTAAAAATCGATAAATCTCCCCTACAATTTTTACATTATAGTTATTTCCTTCCTAATAATCATAAATGATGAACGTCTACGATAAGACATTTTCACAATTGTCTCCAAAAGGTTTGAAACGGACCTCAAATAATTTTGGGCTGGTCGGTTACGTCATCTCCGCGCCAGGCTGCCTTGGGGCGGATTGCATCACCTGCGGCGGATTACTCCAGAAAGTAGTGTCCAGGTTCGGATTGTTTTGGGCGAGTATAAATACGCGGGCCGGCGACCCGAATCTTCAAAGTCCGCAGTGGAAGCAAACTGAAAATGTGTTAATCGGGTGAATGCATGCAGTAGTGTGCTCAGTGACTTGAATTTCAGTGCATCATCTTGGTCGGGGGCTGAACTGACCAGTGCATCGAACTTGATCGTGCGTGAACTTGACCAGTGCATCGACGATCATGCAGTGAACTGTGCATTCTTGGAATGTGCGACTGTAAGAAAGAGTGGTTAAATAAATAATCAAAAAAATTAAAAATAAATCAAAAAAATTGCAGCGTAAATAAAAAATAAGTGTTTTAGTGTTGTTTAGAAACAAAATAAACTTTTCCCTTTAAAATAATAAGTTTTAAATTTCCCCATAGAAACGTAACAATTCGTGTCAGGTGTAGGGTAAACAGTGGTGTTAAAACATTAATAAAGATGGGTTTCACAAATTTATGGGATCAAAAAGTGGGAGTTGAGAAATTGAAGGGAAAGGGAAACCCCAAAAAAGCAATTTAAGAACGTTTTGAAAACCATAGAGGCGGGCAAAAAACCCGGGTTTCTCTTCGGACTAGGGAATTTTTTGGCCCTTCCCAAATTAAAAGATTGATGAAAATTTAAAATTTGAAAAAGGTTATAGAAATTCCCAAAGAATTTGAAAAAGGTTTCAAAAATTCCAGAATTTAAAAGGGAAGTTAAACCCAAAATTCCCAATTTTAAAAATGACTAAAAAACTCAAAGCTTTAAAAAAAATTATCAAAATTCGGGGTTTTTGGAAAAAAAACAAAACAAAAATAAACAATAATAAATGGATAAAAAATAAAAAAAAATTGAGTATAATGAAAATTTTAAAGGAAAAAAGAAAATTACCATCTGTTAGAGAAATGGGGTTTTACCTCAACAGAAAATCAATATAAACATCTTTCAACCACGGGAAAATCAGGGGCCCCCGTGGGAGCCACTGAAAAAACACAATTAAACCACCTCCGGTGGCCCATGGTGTTTTTGAAACAATTAAGGCTCCCAACGGTAAATGGCGGGTAAAGATTGTGCTCCCCTGTTTTTGGGTTTGGGTGGCCCCTAATACCGCCCGACGAACAGTCAAACTTCGACGATTGTCGGACTCAAACACGGTAGGGGCCCCCCACCTCGAAAAATGTATTTTACCCAGCTAAGGTCGTTTTCAGGGAAAAGTCTTAGAACGGGGAAGCTGATATTTTCGTCTGGTGCGCCTTTCGGCCCTGATGTTGAAGTTCCTAAACCCACGGGTCGGTGCTTTTAAAGGCCCATATGGGGCCAAAACTTAAAAAGGGGAAACCAAATCCCGCGGGCCCTTAGTCAAGCATAGATTTCCCGGTTGCAAAAACTCAAAACGTGACGAACGGGTAAAAATTTAAAACCGGGCGCCGATACATATGACGAAAATATTTAGGAAAGGAGGTTGACGTTTTCTAGTCCCAAAAGGCGAAAACCTCGATTTGGAATTGTAAATTTGGGGGAAAATCATGGCCTCTACGGGCAACGGAGGCAGCAGTCTTTTGGGAAAACCCTGCAGCCAGAAAACTAAAGGGGTTGAGGGAAAAGGGCATCCATCGACCTGTAAAACTCCCCCACCCGAAATACACGTGGGCCCATTCGACACCGTTCTGACGCTTTTAAAAGGTGCTCAAAGGGAAAGGGCCACGTTTTATTTTTTGGATACTGGTGAAACCAAAGGCTTTTCGAACCGTTTTCCAAATCCTCATCGCCGTAAAATTGGCTTCCCCCCTGGTGACTCAGCGAATTTGTTGGAGATGGATCCCCTCCTTGCCTTGGATCTTTTCTTTCAGTTCTTTTGCTGGTCCTGATATGAAGAAAACAATTTAGGAAGGGATATTATGACGACTTTGGGTGTCACCTGTTTACGACACGGTGTGCTGAGACTAAACAAATGGGTGGTTCTACATTCATAACAACATTCCGTGTGGTTTTGACAATAATTGAGGGGCGGCGGATTTTCCTAGAAGCGGGCCCTGGGGGCGATTTCAGCTGGAGAATTTTTCTAAACCTAAAGTCACGACAAGACATTGGTCGGAAATTCTATGCCAAAGAACGGGTCAATGAAGAACAATACCTGAGAATAATCCTATCCTGTTAAGTTGGAAAGACAGTGTTTGGGTTTGTTCTACGTATCCTCATTTTCAGAATGTAACCCTCCCAACCAAAACCCTAAAGGGTTTCCCCTGAACGACTGAAATCTGTTGGGAGGCATTGGGGTTTATCTCGGAAAAGGTGTAAAAGGCTAAAGACCTAATCGCGCCCCCGCATGTCTTTGAATGCATGACGGTGTAAAGTAAAAAATTGATATTTTCCCCACTGAATGCCTAAAACGCCCCCGTTTCCCCAAAGCTGCTAAAAAGTTACCTCGGAAAGAAGAAGCTTAAGTTTTTAAAAAGAGATGAAAAAGGATGGCGAAATCAGACCTAAGTGCCCTGGGCGTCTCCGTTTTGGTAAAAAAGACGGGGTCACTCATTTTCTGTCTCGATTTCAAAGCAACAATGTAACAAAGAAGGATAATATCATTGTATTGACGACATTTGGACACGCTCTGGGGGGCCAAATTTTTACCGACCTGGCGGATCGGGAAAGTAGAAAGACCCCAAGATCGAAACCATTTACCATCGGATCGGGTTTTGGGGGGGTTTTGTAATCCTTTCGGACTTTTAATGTCCAGCACATTCAAAAGTTTGGGTGGAAACGTGTTAGATGTCTGTCTGGAACATTCTTGCCCACCTCGACATAAAATTTGTTGGAAAATCTTTGAAAACATCTCCTGAACAGGTGTTAAAGAGTTGGGAAAGGGGCAACGGAAATCCCCCAAAAAGCCATTTATTTCGCAACAGGTAATTCCCCGGACATGTATCCCCCGGGGGAGTAAAACCCCCGATCCGGAAAAAGGTTAAAAAAAGGAAGGGCAGCCCCAAAGAATAAACATGTTTGGAAGTTTTCTGGGTCTTGTAGCTATTATCCCCTATGTTTTGGTTTGCCAACATCGGGGCCTGTCAGTTGGAAGAATAGCGTCTGTTTAATGGGATCAAGATTCCCAACCCCTTTCGAAAAAAAAACCGCCATGCGGCCCCCTTTTTGAGCTACCCACTACCTAAAGGGAATTATGTATGATACGAAAGTAACGTTGGTTTTGGGAATATTACCCCAGATACAAGATGGATGGGGGGTAATCGGTTATTATAGTAAAGTCATAAAGCCGGGGCCCCTTTTGTAACCCCGAAAAATTCTTGCTGGGTGAAATCCGTTAACATTGGTAAAAATTTCTTTAGAACGGATTCCTTTAAAGCTGCTGAACTTAAGAACCCAGGTCAAGTCACAGATGGATTGAAGATTGCAAATTCCCTTTAAAATAGAACATCAAGGGAAGTAGTCACTGGAATACCCATGCCCCTCAGAAAACCTCCTAAACTGCAAACATTGTTGTCATGCGGAAAGAAGATGTTCCTACCTTAAGGGGCACTGTCAGTAATGAAATCGAGGAACTGAAAGATCAGAAAAAGGACACAGGGGAAAAACAGGAAATGGAAATGGCGGGGCGGAGACCCAAATTGACGAAATGCTCCCTGTTCTTTGGTAAAGATTGGGGGCCCGGGTTGATTACTGAAGGGAAAGGGGTTCAAACGAGTTCAAAACGGGGGCTCTCAGAAAAGGACCAATTTTTACCAAGGTAAAGGGGTTCCCGAAATTGGGGGTTTCAGTTGAACTTAGGAGGACATCTCAGTATAACGAAAACATTAAAAAAGTGCAACATTTTACTGGGTTAATTGCAACAAGACGAAATGATGCCCAAAATGTCAATTTTTCTACAGTAATGGCCCCATAAAAGAAAAGCGAAGATGAGGGGAAACAACGTTGGGGGCCTTTCCAATTGCCATTACGCTCCCCCTTTCAATGTAAATGATGGAAAAAAATACATACTCTGCTATGGATTATTTCAGTAAGTGGTTAAAAATATCCCCTACAGCCAAAAGGACTCTATCTCAAATACTGGGTTTAAGGAATGGGTGACCGATTTGGTGTCCCTGGGTTAAATTTAGATCAAGGACGGAACTTATGCAATTTTCAAGGGGGGTGAACTTCGGAATAAGAAAACAAAAACAACAGCCCCCACATCCGCAGTAAAACGGAATGGTGAACCCTGAACAGAACAATGGGAAAATTTTGCGAAAGGTGTGTCAGATCCCAAGCGATGGGACCCATACATCTTTTTTTTTCCCCCCCGCTCATCTTTCTGGAAACTCAAACACCCTAATATCCTCTTCGGCCAGGAACCGTCTACCATGTTTTGGTTTTAAAACTAATGAAGAACCAGCCGGTGAAGACTTTGTAAATGACCTAAAAAGGAAAATGGACCCTCAACCCCGGTGCTGAAAGAATCCCAAAAAGCAAGTGACAGGATGAAACACCGGGGATGACATCAAAGCTGAAGGAGGTTATCACCGGGAAAATTTTCTGGCTTTTTAACCCCCCAAAGACCCCCGGGTTTTTGTTTACGACGTATTAAGTACCGTACTAGTGGGGATAAAAGATTTTTACCGGATTAAAAAAATTCCGATAAACCCCGGTGTTTTTCGATCAATCCCCCTACCAGGGGGTAAAGAAAAATGAAAAAAGACCGCCAAAAATTTTTAGGGTGGACTTAAGGTTCACATTTCGGGTTTTTTCTCATTATAGTGAAACATAAAAGCGTTATGGTGTAACAATGGGGTGCAACGGGGTCTTTTCGCTACCCACGAATATTATTGGTTGTTGCCCAAGTTTAGATGACCAGGTTTGTGGGTATTGAGAAAATACGGAAGAATAGAAAATTAAAAACCAACAACCAGATTTGGAAAGGGTTTTGCATCCGGTGTCACTATTTTATTTCCTTTCACAAAAATAAATCATATCCGGCATCTTTAAAAAACTTTGGAAACTCGGGGTTACCCAACAATACTGCAAGACAACGTCAAAATTTCCCTTCAAAACTGGGGTGTGGTTTTTATCGCGAAAGGAGAATGTAGAAGCATTTGGAAGTACTGTTCCCAAAATGGGGTTGCACTTTGTCTGCAGCTACCCCCATGGTGTTCATATCCCAAAGACATTGGCTCCCCTTTTTAACCTCAACTGCAAACAGGCTCCCCTCAAGTATCGTATTTTACTAAACCGGTGGACGGGTACTAAGGAGATAGTGCGAATTCGTCATCCGCCCCCAAAGGTCCCTTTATCCCGGGTTCGTCATCTACCGGCGCCACGGCTGCCTGGCCGGGTTACATCACCCCCCGTATTACTCCCGAAAGTGCGCGGTGTCGGAGGTTCTGGTTTTCGGGGATATAAAACGCGACGGCCGGCGACCGCGAGTCTGTCTAAAGTCCGCAGTGGAACTGAACTGGGATGGTTTAATCGCGGTGAAAACGTGCGGGGATTCTCATGACGAAACCCTGGTCGTCATTTCCCTTTGGGCGGTGCGTGAAATTGACCATCGCTGTGATCAGTGCAGTGAACTTTCCCAGTGCATCAACTGGATCAGTGCAGTGAACAAAGGCGTTAGGACTTGCAGGTGAAGAAGGAGTGTAAATAAATAATAAAATTAGTGTAAAAAAATCAAAAAGTCAGCGTAATAAATAATAAGTTTTCAGTGATTGTGTTGAAACAAAAAAAGTTTTGTTAAAATAATAAGGGGTTTTTTTCCCAAAATAGAAACTTACTGGCCCAACCCAACCGGGGAACAGTATGATTATTAGTTAAAATAAAATCGTTATCATAAAAAGGGGTTTCCCCAAATTTCAGGACTCTCTTTGGGCTGACATGTGCAAGGGGGCCCTCCCGAGGCAATAAAGTGAAGACAGTTTTTCCCCCATACCTCTGTCAAGGGGTCTTTTACGAAATTGACGACTGGTCGCGTCATCTTACGGACGACGCATCTGGGTTTTCTTCTAGTGAATCTACTATTTTAGCGATTTGACTGTCCTAGTGTGTTTTTTAATTATTTTTGTTAAAATTTTTTTTTAAATTCTTTTATTACTTTTGAGGTTAGAAATATAATTTTAATATTTTTTATAACCAGACAAACAATTACAATTTTAAAGGGCTTTAAAACCTCCAACTTTGGATTTACGGTTGGTGATAATTCAAATCTATTTAAATTAATTATTTAATTTAAAAACCTTTTAATTTTTTTTTAAACATTTATTTATTTCTGTGACAATGCTTTCCGTTTTTAGACAGAGGGCGGGTATCAAAAGGGTTTGTTTAAATCTTATTCTATAAATCAAAAAAAACTTTCAGATATTATCTTTTATCTATACTAAATTTTAATTCTGATTTATTAAACATTGGTTAACAAGAAAATTTAACTGACATTACCAAATTTCTATACTGCTCCATTAGATTTTGTTGATACCTTCTAGTTTTTATTGTATCTTTTAATTTTTTAAAAACATCAATTTAACACTTTTAAAATACAAAGCTAGGGTTTTTTGCTCTTTTGGGGTTTTTTTATTTATTTCAATTTTATACGTACATTAAACATTTTGCAACCTTCTTCTACCTTTTTCTCTCATTAAAAGACCTTCAAAGCCTTCCCCATAAAATAATTTAGATCAAATCCCAAGGTTGGAAGGGTCTTCTCTAAAAGACGTTTTGGGTCAAGTCAGCAACATGGAAAAACCCCCCCCTTTTACTGTAAAAGACGCCCTCAGTCACAACCAAACAAATTTAGTTTTAGATTTGAAAAAAATTTTTCCCCCTTCTATCCTACCCCTTCCCAAAAAACACAAAAACCCAAAAAGGTGGAAACCTCAAACCCAAAACACTAGCTGGGATCTTCATGAAAAAAAACTTCCTACGGCCAAAAACAGGTACTTTTTTTCTGACAGTCAGGCCCCCATCTTTTCCCCCATTCTCATAGGAAATTTCCCCCCAATTTCTATTATTTTTTTTTTCAAAGGTTTCTTTGTGACTGGGTGGACACCCCATAACTGACCCTCAGGAAAATCATTATCATGGAGGGGAAAATGCTTGGGCAACTTTACTGAAAAACATGTTTAAAAATTCAATGTACAAAAACCCCGAAGGCAGAGTCAGGGCTTCAATTGTTGGGTTTATCTAACCTTTTAAAAACCCAAAACTCTGCAGCAGGTTCCAAAACCCAAAAATTTAAACTGCGCTAGGGGAAAAAAATTCAAACTTTTGAAATTAGTTTCCTTCAAAACCCCCCCGGGTGGTTTCATGAACCTTTGGAAAACATCGTCAGTAAAAAGCCCTTTTTGTGGGGCATCTCCTGCAAAAATCCATCCTTTACCCTTTCCCTTCTTTTCTCCCCCCACCCTTATTTCAACCCTTTTGCCTCTTCCTCGGGAACCCTACCCCCTTTCCCCCATTCCCACCAATTTCCATCATCCCCTTTTTTCTCCCCTTCCTGCCGGACACCAACCTCGACCACGCACTCGGTAAAAAAAGGGGTAAAATAACAAACATAGTGCAGAAAAAATTCGGGAGGACCCAAAAAAACATTTTTCACCAAAAGTTAATCCCCTTTTAAAAATAGTTTATCAAGGGGTCTAAAAGGGTCTAAATCAAACGGGCGTTCTTTGCTTTAGAAAATTGGTTTCCTAATGAACTTAGCATTTTTCCAAAATTTTTTACCTCAAAGGGTTTTTTTGAGAGAGAAATCCATAAGGTCCACATTCGAAATGGGCAGTCCCCCCGCGAACAGTTCTTAAAAACTCTCTTTTCCCATTGAAATGGGTTGGAAGCTGACATTTAAACGCGGGAGTCATGGGTTTTAGGATGTTTAGAAATTTTGGGGCAATTCCTGGCCCCCCGGCGTCGGGCCCTTTGGCGATGGGTTTTGGGGTCGTGTGGTTGCAAGTAGGCCTTTAAGCCGTTTTTTGGGCTTTAAACCTGAGATGGATTTTTCGTCCCGGCAACATTCAAGGCGCCCCTATAATCTTGCCCGAAATCTGGAAAAACGGATCCCTCATGGAAGCGAACCCTTTAAATGCCAATAATCATCAATTCCGGCTGGGTGGTTCCCCCAAATTACCCCCAAAAGTTAGGAAGCTGTTGGGTTTTAAAAATCCTTACTATAAAAAAAAACATTCTATAAAAAAAATGCGGAATTGTGGCCAACAGTACTTTCCCCTGATTTCGTTGTTGATGTTTTTTTCCCTGAAAACATTTCCTAAAAATTGATTTTTTTTTATTATTATTTTTTTATTTAAATTCAGTTATAAAACAAATTTATTAAAAAATTTTTTCCAAAGTTTTGAAATGTTTGAATCTTGCCCCCAAAACAATTTTAAGGAACCACCAAGTTCCTTTTAGACGGGTTTTTCTCTACAAATTTAATTTTTTAAAACAAATCTTATTATGAGGAACAATTGACTAAAGGGTTCAATCTTCCCCCAAATTTTTTTATATATTTTGGCAGGTTTTTGCATGGGGCTTAATATGTTTGATTTTAAAAATGCCCTCCATATTTATATTCCTCTTTTTTATTGCCCTTTTTTCCCATTTTTTATTGTCCTTAATATGTATAAACAAATCTAAAAATACAGATGATGAAAAAAATTTAAAAAGGGAATTTTTTAACTAACGATGTTGGAGAAAATTTTTTTAAAAGAACATTCCTTTGTAATCAAAAGATAATTTAAAAGAAAATCTATGTATTTAGATAAAACCAGAAGAAAACCGGTATGATTTAGAATAATACCATATTAAAAAGTGGTGGGGATATATTTCCCCAAATTTTGGTTTTGGGTTTTAAATCCATTTTTTTTTAATTATCTTCCCCCTTTCAATTTTATAATTTGCATTTCTTTCTTCTTTTTTAATATATAAAATATTTTGGGTCCAATTTTTAACTCCCGTATTCTCCGTTGTTCTCAGATTAGGGGGGGTCGCAATCCCAAGCGTCGAGGGTTTCAAACCCGGGTGCAAATAGTTCAACACAGGATTTAGTGATTTGTATACATACAAGTCGCATAACGAAGGTTAAAAAGGATATAAGTAAATTGTTTTTGGGACAAAAAAAATTCTGGGAGAACAAACCGTATGTTCCTGTTCAATTAAATTTCCCCGGTTGCTGAACTGTTCGTGCCTCCCATCCCTCCCCTTCCTCCTCCCCTAATCTTCCGTGAAAGGGATTTCAAAACGACAGTTCCCCTCTCATAAAATTTTTGGTTTAATTTAAAATCATCTGTCAGAAAGTATTTTCTTTTTTAAACATTAAAATTCAAAACCTTTCAAATGGTACATCATTGTTTCCTCTTTTATGACCATTGGTGGTGAAACAAAATTCCATTTAAAATCAAATCATTAAAATTTTTCAAAACTAAAAAATTGCAAACAATTTATGGAGCATTTTTTGCCATTATTCCGCATTGTATGCTGCATTTCGATATCTGTACCATTTAGATGAAAGGGATGGCATCCAATCGTGGGCACCCCTATAAAGTGGAGGAAGCCTAAAACCCAATCTTCACTACCTTCAAATATAATCATGTCTCAAAAATTTTTTCACTATCATTTTCCCTCTGCAAACGAAAGGGTTTATTTTTCATTTTTTATTTAAAACCCATTTGCGTTTTCCCAAAAAAAAATTTTCAAATTTTAAAATTTAAGCTATTTAGGACGATCAGTGACAAAAATTAAAATTTCTTGGTTAAAGATTGGGAGGTTGTTCATCTCAATTTTGCTAAAAAAGAAAATTGGAAAAGTGTACAGGTTAATTGTGTTTGGGTAAAAAATTCAATTTTTTTCGTAACGCTTTAATTTTTTTCCTTAAGGGTTGTATTTTTAAAATTAAATATGAAAATTTTTTTTAGCCCAAAATTAATTTCCCAAAAAATCGAAATATTTGAAAATTTAAACTTTTGGGGCCAAAAAGTCAAGTGTCTAAATTTTTAATGACTTTCCCAGCTCATTTACTTATTTATTTTTTTACTCAAAACATTTAAAAACCTTATGACGTCTATGGAAAAGTGAATTGTTTTTCCCATTCTTGACCCCTACACTGTCATTTTAAATTTTAATTTTAAAAGGAAAAAAAAAAATCCCTTTAAATTTCTATTTTCAAGGATAAACAACAATAAATTTTAATTTTTAAAAAGGAAAAAATCCCCCATTAATAAAATCTACTTTCAAAGAAAAATAAGCAAAAATTTCCTTTTACTTTCCTCACAACAAAAGATAATTTGAATAATTTTTTCACTGATTTAGAAGAGTCAAGAAAATTCAAATTTCTTTTTACATCTATTAATATCTAATAATTGAAACATTCCAAAATTACAAACCGGCATAGTTTTCGGGAACATTAAATGACTCTTTTCCCCCCTAATCACTTTAAACGGTTACGTATGGAGCACAGTTACATCTAGTTACAAAAAACCCATGATTATCGGCTACAATTCGTTTTGGAATTCTTGATTCCCCCTAAGTGTTCATTTCAAAAAACGGGCCCTTATTTCTTTGGGGCACTTGGATCCTCTGCACGGTGCCACTGCAGCCGGGGAAGAGCAAAAGAAAGGCGCGACAAGTTGAGGTGCAGTGGCCCCACACTGGGAAAATGAAAAAAAATAGGCGTTAAAAGAAAAAAAGCGTCCGCCTACCCCCTCCCCTTCAATTTCTCGAAAAAACCCAGACACAACTCATGGATTTATTCCCATTCTCATAAAAAAAAATTAAAAATTAAATTTTTTGTCGTTTACAGAAATTTTAAATTTAAAAAAAAGTTGAGGTGTTTCATTTTTCTTGAATTATTTTTACATGAAAACCCCCAAATAAATTTTTCTTTTTTAATTTTAACTCTTTTCTATTCAAAAAACTTGATTATCGTTATGTTTTTTTAAAAATTTAGTTTAAGAAGAATGCATTATTTCTCACTGATATTACAAAGAGGTATATATAGACAACCCAGTTATTCGGCCCTGGTATCAAAAAACTTTCAATTTTCTACAAATTTCCCAAATGTTTTTGTTTTGCCTTTTTAATCTAATTTAATTTAAAAGGATCCGTAGTTTAAAACTAAGTTATAGGCACTTTTTTGGGTTTCAAAAAAATTTTAATTAATTTATTAGGAATTTGGGTAAAAAAATCTTTTTATTATTTCTCAAATGCCTGCAATTAAAACGGAAAAATACCAAAATCAATGAGACTTACCAAAAATTGGGGGGGCTTGGTGCATTTTGGCCCCTGGTGCCACGGGGCAGAAATTAAGACTCATGTAAAGGGAAACAGTGAGTCTCAAAATCAGAGGACAATTTTATAATATATTATAAGAATATTTATATGGGGTGCCCCCACCAATATGGGAAACCCCACACTTCTAAATGGTTCCTATGGTCAGTTTTTTTTATATCAAAATTAACAATGCGGAATCATGGGGTTTTTTCCTGCCTAGAAATTGTCCTAATCTTTTTGTGTAAAAAATTTAAATTTTCGATTTTTAAATAAAATTATTTTTTCCTTAGGATAGATTAAAAAAGGGAAAACGATATCATTTATTAATCTTTATAGTAATTTTAGTATAATATTTTTCTGACTTTGATTTGACATTAAACGGACAATATTTGCTATAGCCTTTCCCAACTCGCCTGAAAAAGTGATTTTCAGACTGTTACGTGGACAGGGACAGGGGTGGCCGTGAAGGACAGGGCAATTTTACAGCATCCATGGTTTTGGGCCAGACTTTGAAAAATTACCAATATTAACGTTCAAATAGTTTTTTTATTATCTATTAATCTTTTTTTCTAAATTCCAAGCATGTACTTAAAAAACGAAAAAAAATTGGGGAAAAAAGTCCCAATCTCATAAAATATCACTCACTTTTATTTATGAAGTCCAGCTTGATTGGTAATTTTTAGGAAAAAGAGGCTTTTAAAAACCTTAAAAAGGGTATTTGTTGAAGATTTTATTATCTTTTCTTGAGATAATTCTAAATCATAGTTCCATTATTTTACTCTTAATAAAAATTTTTTAGCATTATACCCCAAAGGGTGAGACAAAAACCTCGACATTTTTAAAAAAAATAACTTTTTTAAAATTAAAATTTTCAAAAAATTAAAAAAAATTTATAGATAATTGTAGATAAACAAAATAAAAGTTTCATAAATTTAAAATTTTCTATATTCATCGGCAAATGCCCTCTAATCTGTTGCGTACTACAGTGTTTCTCGATTTAGGCACAACTCTCACAATTCTTATCAGGTCTTTTAGTCGGGGGCCTCTAAATTTTCAATTTCTTAATTTTCTTGAAAAAAACCAAGGGGATCTCAGGCAGGCCCCAATTTATTACCACCCCCTATCCATCGGTTTGGATTTTTGGGTTTTAATTCCCTTGACACATGGAAAAATTTCAAAAACCGTTGTTTAAACATCTCAGGCCCTGCACTTTTTTAAAGTGCTGGAAATGTTCTTAAAAAATTTCATTTAATTTATTAAGTGGGGCACATTCACAACCCTGCTCCCCCCCCTTACCCAAAAACTCCCTTGCTCCAATGTGCATTTTGGAAGATTAAAAAGTCCACGGTTTTAAATGTTCTTTCCTTTCTGATTTTTTTCAATTTTATTTTCTTAATAGAGAGAAAAACCCCAAAAATTCAAAAGGGGGAAAAATCGTTTCAAGCCATTTTTGGCTTTTTCCAAGGATGTCGTTCCCCTTTAATGTACTGCCATAATTTTTTGATTACACATCCTGGAAAGTTTATCTTTTTTAATTTGATATAACCCCTTGCAGAACACTTCGTTTTTTTGGAAGTGGCCATTTTTATTTTCTCATTTTATTTCGGAAAAATGTCCCTTTTCCCCTCAGATAAGTGGCCGAAAAATTCCCCTCTCTTCCACCCGCCCAAAAAACTTGGACCCCCCCTCGGGGGGGGGCAGGGGGGGCAGGGGGGGGGAGGGAGGACCGTTGAAAACTGGGGTAAAACCACAGTTGTCGTTTTACAACACCCCAAGGGGGGAAAAGGGACGTTGCCTCAGGGGGGGGGTGTTTTTTTAAATAAGGGGGAAATAATCTTTTCCCCTGATGGAGATTTTGCCTGCACGGTCCCACGAAAAAAATTTTTCTCAGGGGGTTTCGTCAAAATTGTCAATTGGGCCCAAAATTTTCATTTACAACTTGATCTAACTTTAGCTCGTTTTCTCCAGTCAATAAAATTTCGTTATTTCGGGCCCCTTTGGGATTCCGTCATTCTCCTTTTAAATTTTTATAAAATTAAAATTGTTGCAAATTTTAATTCAAATTTTCGGTTTTTTGGGCTCGGGCCCTCCCCGCGGAAAAGCGCAACATTGGAAATTTTTTTTTCAGTTGTTTTTAAATGAAAAAAAATATCATTCAAAGATGTTAATTTCTTATAAAAATTAATATTCCAAAAACAAAATTTGTGACACTGATAATTAAATTTTTGTATCGCTTTTAAAACCTCAGTGAGAAAAAAAAAAAATTAAAAATTAAAAATTTTAAAAATTTTCCCAACTTTAATCTAAAAGGGGGGTCCCCATGCAACCCAAAGTAAATTTAAAAATTTTGAAACAATTTTTTTTAAAAAAATTCAAATATTTGCCCCGGGAAAGGGGTCCCCAATTGTCCTAAATAATCAAAAAATTCCTTCGTTGATTCTAAATTTTGCTAAACGTTAGATCAATTTTTAAAATCTAAATTTTTCGGTTTAAATTTTAAATAATTCTGGACAAAAACCCCCCGGGAAATATTTTTCCCCCTGGAACTCGGAAAATTTTCCCATCGGTAGGGAAATAGATTTCCCCCGTAAACCAAACTATCCCCCCCCTAGAAATGCCCTTTACCCCTTTGGGTTTTGCAAATCACAAAAAACTGGTTCTCCTGGGTTGGCCCCTTCCCCCCCTCCCCAGGGGGGGGTGTAAAATTTGTCGGTGGGTGTTGAAAAATTTTGGAATTTTATCGGGGAAGGGGGTTGGGGCGTAGGTAGCTTTGGGCGAGGGGGGGGTGAGCCGAAAGCCATTTCCCACAAAATTGAAAACTTTGAAAAAAGTCTTTCCATTCTTACCCCACTAGTTTACTTTCTCGTATACATACTATATATGGATAATATCTGGGAAAAATTATAATCTGGGAAAATCGTTTTCGGATTTAAACAAATCCTTTTTGAGGCCCCCTGATCAAATTTTTTTTAAAATCCTTTGCTGTCTGTGTATGAACATTGAATAAACTATGTGAAAATTTATCAAACTAAAAACCCCCAGTCAGTCCCCCTGGGGCATGCTCTTTTTTAAAAAAAATTCTTTAAATTTTTTGCGATGAAACCCCCCATTTCTTTTTTTAAAAGGGCTCAAATTTTTTTTAAAATTTCTGGAAAGAATGGTGAAATCCCTTATAATGGCATAGGTCTCCCTGTTCTAATTTTAAAAATTCAAAACAATTTTTTTTAACCCCAAACCAAAATTTTTGGATAAGATTTTTTTTAAAATAAATTGTTCTCTATAATTAGTTTTTCAAAAGGTCTAATTTTTTTGAAACATTTAGTAGTTTTTTTTAAATTCTTTTTTTTGATTCAGGTGGTAATTAAAACTCTGGTATTTTTTTAAAAAGACTTTATTTGTTTCTTAACACAATCCAAAACTCTTGATTATTCATTCCCTCATTCTCTTTTTTTTATTACACTGTTCATTTCCCTTTTC
This sequence comes from Teleogryllus oceanicus, assembly GCA_964035755.1. NCBI lineage: Eukaryota > Metazoa > Arthropoda > Insecta > Orthoptera > Gryllidae > Teleogryllus > Teleogryllus oceanicus. The sequence goes on from CAXIVR010000995.1 coordinate 30,186, forward strand.
ACTGCCCCTTTTAAATTGATAAAATGGCCCAGGGGAAACAGTTCGTTGCCCCAGTTCGTCCGGCACAATCCTGCGTCTATTCCCGATACACCCACGCTCCCCCCCTTTAATTTAAGAGCTCGCGGTCCCCGGCCGCCGGTTTTTCTCGGGGGGTGCTCGGAACTTTCTGGACTCTCGATGGCCAGCCCTGGAAAAACCAGTTGGGCTCCGGCCTGGCCTGCAATTGGTAGTTGGGGCCCCGGGCCCGACCGCAAGCCGCGAATACGGGTTTCTGGTGGTCCGGCGATGGCAATATTCTTATTTTTTATGTCAAAAAAAATCATAAAAAAAAATTTTTTTCTAAAAAAACTTTTTTTTTGAAAATTTTGGTAGAATTTGATAAATGACATAAACGCCATATTCTCTATTCCTTTTTTTAAAATTACAAAAATGTAATTTTTATTTTTCCATTTAATATTCACTTAAATTTGTTACTTATTTATTTACAGTACAAAATTTTTAATTCATTTTTTTCCTAAAACTAATTTTTCTTAAATTGAGCTCAACATTCCCATTTTAAAAAGTTAAACCCTTTTTTTCTCAAAAACCCAATTTTTTTTCTTCAAATTTTTCGGGGGGTGTCTAATTTTTTTTAAAAATGACAAAGTTTTTAGATATTCTTTTTTTTTCAATTTACAAAATGTTTTTTTTAAATATCTCTCACGCCGTTTATGTACTTTTTTGGATTTTAACACTGTCGCATTTGTGATTAAATTGTTCTGAAAAAAATTTCACTTTCCATTTAATGCCACACGTCATTCTTACCGAAAACCAAAAAATTTTTTCATTGAAAATTGCCATTTCGACGGGTTTTACTCTTCTTTAATATTTTTAAAAGTATCATTTCTTTCATCCATAGAAAAGAAAAATTGAGAAAATTAAAAAATGTGATAGTGGTATCTGAGAAAGGATGGGAAAAATTTAAAACCTAGTTCACCCCAAAAAATTTAGAAACTTTCCAAGAATGCCTTTTTCCTTCTTTCCACTAGTTTCCAAAACTTTTTAAATTTGTCTTCTGACTCAAAACCTTGTTAACATAACACCTGCTCAATAACAACATAAAAAATTTGAACCCTAACCCAAAATTCAAGAACTGTCAAAGGATCCTCTTCTCTCCCTTCCCCCTCATTTTTAGGTTCCGCCAAAAAGGGTTTTCCTTAAAGAACTATTTAAAGGTGCAGCAAAATTGGCATTTTCACTATAATACCACGATCAATGTGAAAACACAATTGTACAGTGGTATTTAAAAAACTATTCCAAATAAAATTGTTAGCACAGTTAAAATGAAAATTTGAAAAAAATGAAAAATTTTAAATTGAGGTTATGTTATATAAAACGGTTTATTGCACATCATTAAACATAAATACATACCCCATAAATGGTCATGTTTTTGAGTGGGGCGTGGTAAAAAAAATCAGGTAAAAAAAACCCAAATTTTAAGACTGCGGTTGGGGGCATTTTATCAGAATATTAAACACTTTTTTAATTTCACCAGGGGAAAATAACCTGAACTTTTTTCGAGTCCGAAAAAAAGTGGATAATTCTTGCATATGGGAAATGCCCTATCATATAGTCAAATTCCCTTTTGGGGAAGGTGAAACCCCCGTTTTTTTTTCCCCACAAGTCTGTTTTGAACAACCCCAGCCTGGGGATAAAGATTTTCAAAAATTGTATTTCCCGATCGATGGCTGATCCCCACGTGCCTCAGTGCCTCTGACCGAGAGGTCGTGAGTTCAGCTCGGCGGTGGGGTTTTTCGACATTATCTGGCAAGTTGTTGCCCTCCCCGGGGAGTTCGGTGGGGCTCCCCTATCCTTTCTTCCTAAACTTTTGTACAAAATTGCACTCCATGCTTTTACACGCCTTTTGGGGGAGTTCGGAGTTTAGAGTTTGCCCCGACGGGAACGGTGCTCGAAAATTGGGGAGGTCCCTGGAAAGGGGAAAACCGCGGTTTAGGTCGCGCATAATCTTTTTTCCGGCGGGAAGATGTAAAAAATAATATAATATCAACCCCAAACAAATGCACCAGCCAAAAATTAAAAAATTGTTTTTGATTGAATCTTTTTCCTTCCTTTTTTAAAAAAGACTATCTTTGTAGCCCTTTGAATCATTATGTAAAGATTCATGTCAAACGTTTCGTAAATGGGGTGAAAGTTTTGAAGTTTTTAAAATTAAATCAGGAAAAACAAGTTTTTTCCGTTGTCCATACTTCAACAAAAAAAAACAATTCATTTTTTTAATTTAATGATAAATTCCTATACATGGTTTTTCACCCCCTGGCCTTTGTCGCCCAACGAAAAAATTTTTTGTAATCGAATAACGAAAAGGGTTTCCCCCCCCAAACAAAAAAAACCATTACAAAACACAAGATAATTTCTTCAAATTTATGTAATCTGTATAATTCAAGTCTCAGAAAAAAAACACTAAAAAATTTTCTTTGAACCATCTAAAATTCGCTATACTGTTCCTTACTTTTCCCCTCTTTTTCGATCCTAGTTCATTCTTAAACCCCAGTTTAACTTCAAACATGCCCGTTTTCATCTTCATTTTATCCAAGATTCCAACTAATATCAGTGAAACCCTTCGGTATTTCCCTTCTCCGGTAACCGAAATGGCAGCGCCGCGCTCGTGGCGGGGCGTCCCGATCTTTTCGCTCTCGGACCAGGTCAGGCCTGACTTTGCTGGACCGGTGTGGGGCTGAACCTGGACCGGAGGGGGCTGCGGTGACATCAATCATCAGGCCAGACTGAGCTCCCTCCAGGTCCCCCGGTCGTCTCCCCCAATACAACCACCAAAAAACTTCTCTCATTCCTTCACCCGTTTTTAGTTTTAATTTTACTGTTTCCAATTTGCAAAATCATCATTCTTTCAAACTTTTGTTTTAATTCTTTTGCAATCTCACTAATAACGGGGCCCCCCCTCAATTTCTCCAAAAATGTATTTATTTGCTGTCTGGGGTACCTCGCCTCTCAACGTCCACCTGTCCCTACCTGTTTTTTCCCCCTCCCCCTTTCCGGTGCGTCTCCGTAACGATAACCATTCCTTATCAGCTCCCTGGGCTCGAAATCTCTTTAAGGCGCGTGGTTTTTTAACGTCCCGTCAGGATTTCCCCAGAAAACTGTTAAGATCCGCTATGGATCAAAATTTTATTTTTATTATTTTAAATTATTATTATTATTTTTTATTATTTTATTTTCATTATCATTATTATTATTATTAATTTTTTTGTTCTTTTTTCTTTGTTTTCAGTTCAATCTTATTTTTCAAAAACAGTCTTTAAATTTTTTGCCCACATTTAATTTTTTTTACACCGGGGGATCATTCCCCAAAAAGCAGGCAGTGCGAAATGCCAAAAACTATGTTGGGGGGGTCGGATGGGGGGCTGGTTGCAAAAAGGTAAACTGTCGGGGAAATACGCAATCCCCTCTTTATTGCCACCCTGGGGGGAGTAGGTGACTGAGTTCAAAAAAGGGGCACACCCCATGTTTGGCGTCGAAAGTTTTTCAAGAACCGGTTCATTTTTTATTTGTTTAAAGAGAAATAAACTTTTCATATAAAAAATACATTAAAGGGAAATCTAAAAATACACTTTGTTTTTAGTTTCATAAAAGATACATATTATATATATTTTAATAGTGTAATATATTTATAATACATTATTTAATAGAATAATAAATAAGTATTGTATTTTTCTCTTAAACTTTTTTTCTAACCCATAAAAAGGTTTTCAAATTTTTTTGCCATTGAGCATTCAAAATTTTTCATAATTCTAAACGGGCAAGTATTTTTGAAACGGAAAAAAAAGCGCCGAGTCAAAGAGCCCCGCAAGGCGCCGAGGATGGTGGGATTATCAAAAATGCCCCGCGCGTCTGCCCTGGGCCGGGGGAAGCCAGGCTTCGGACGCGTGTTTTTTGCCCTCCCCTAAACAAATTCTTTTTTTCCCCCTGGGTTGCCGCCTGCGTCTGACCCGCCGCCCTGCCGAGTCGATATGCTCCTGGCTTTTCCGGTGGCCGCAGCCATTGCGAGGCTATCGGGTTTTCAAAATTCTTTCATTACTGTCATTTTATTCTTATTAAAGTTTTCCCAAATAAGGGTTCTAATTACCTCTCATCACCAGCCATCCTGCCCCCCTCAGAAGTCCTTAGCTTTTTGAGGTCCATTTTAAATTTAAATTTTGACTGCGCCTGCCCCTCAAAGCTAATAGCCGTGGCCGGGATTAAAAATCTCAAAATATACTTTTTTATTTTTTTGTTTTAAATAAATATTAATAAATTAAATTAGTTAAATAAATTTTAATTTTTAAATTTTAAAGATTTGTTTTGGTAATAAAATTACTTTAAAAACTAGAAATACTAATTAACTAATTAAAAAAAACAAAAATTAATTTCTAAAATTTTTCGTACCATTCATTTACCTACCCCATTCTTTGAAAACAAACCCCTTTCTGCATTCATAAAAGGCCCTCACCTCAATCCTTTTTTAAGGTTCTCTTTTCCCTTTTCTCTTTTTTTCTGAAAGCCAGCACTCGAAAAATTTCGTTCAAACTCCTCCACCCCCAAAAAAAGGTTACCCCCCTTTAGGGCCCTCTAAGTTGTGAAAAAAAGAGTGTACAGCCCGTTTTTTTTCAGGGAGGTATATACCACAGGAAGGGGGGGGGGGGTGAATGGGTTTCTGGGTCAGTCGAAGGCTGTCCCAGAAACAGTTTCAAACTTTCTTTTTTTTCTGCCTTTAACGGGGTTTTTTCTATCCCGGTACTTTCTTTGAACGCCCCTTGAAAGAAACCCCCCAGTGCGATTCACGATGTCGTTCATGGCTGAGCTTCATCTCAGGTGGTCATCGTCCATTCTTCTGGGTTCCACGGATGGGTGTCTCGAACAAGGGACTTCAGGGGTCGGGCCGTATTGACGGAAACGGCGCGAGGATCGGCCACTATTCGGGAATCGGGGTCTGAATCTCAGATTTCAGGGAAAAAGTGAAAGGAGTTCTCATTTCCAGTGCGGGCTTTAAAAGGGTTTTTTTCTTACGTTGTTTATCAATTGTATCAATTGATATCAATTTTTTTTAGCCCTGTTTGGTGGCGCATGGGCCTTTGCCATTGCTTTCCATCCCCCCAAACGCCCGGGGCCCGGTCTTTTTCTCCTTAAGGCTAGCCCACCCCCCCGGGCATCCGGGGCTCCCCGCGCCACCACCTCCCGCCCCCCCGGCCCCCAACGCTCCGAAGGACCCTTGCGCTCTCAAACGGCACTCGCCAGTGCCTCTGCCGGGGGAAAATCTCTCCGGACGGAAAACAGCCGGCGGCCCGCGCCATCGGTTTTTCCCGCTGGGGGAACCCCCCGCCTTTGGGGGTGCATCCGGGGCCCTAGGTGCTCATCGACAAATTTTTGCCCGGGAAAAAAGCTCGTCCCCCGACACTTTTTTCGAGTTCCCGGGTGACTAAGGGCCAGATTCCGTGCTCTCATTCGGCGCCATCGGCCCCGACGGACCCCGGGGGCGCATTCATTTACCCCGCCAATCAACCCTCCACACCCCCCGGCCCGCCTCATCTGGTCATTGCAATAATTTAAAAAAAAATGCCCTTTATGGTTTTTGACACCTGTTTCCCCCAACCAGCCCATCCTCTTTCCCCCCGGGGGCTCACAGCCCGGCGGGCTAACGTATTTTCAGAGAAGGTCTCTTCAGTCCCGAAGATCCCCTCCCTTTGGTTCTTCTTCCTCTCTTCATGTCGATCCACAAAAGGTGGGCAAAATTGGCATTCGCAAAATCATTTTCTTGTTCTTTAACGCTTAAAATGTAAATCCCATTCGAAAACATAAATTTTAACATGATTTGCATCACAATTCCATAAACTTCTGGTAACATTTTTAGGACATGTCGTTTTAGGAAGAAAATCTGGAAAAAATAAAATGCTCAGAATAAAGGGGGGTGGATTTAGAACAAGGGGAAAAGGGTCAGTATGGTTGGGAGGTAAGGAGGCACATCGTGCTTATTATTTATATTTTACTAAAAATGAACCATTGGAAAATTTTAATGTAACTTTTGTGTTTTAAAGTTCTAAAAATTAAATAAATTCAAGATGTCCAAAATGTTCTTTTACGATTTCACTTTAAAAACATTAACCTTCCTATTCCTCCTTCCCGGTAGTAGGAAATTTCAAAGTAAATCTATCATTTCTTTTTTTGGGCGTTGGTTTCACCGCAAAAACCCAGGGAAAAACCCCAATTAAAGGATTCCCTATCGGGGGTGGGTTTCTTTTAAACTAATGATCCTAAAAAAACACAATTTTAGTTTTAAATAACAAAACATTATTCTCTAATAAAAACCTCTTTCCCTTTGTTCCTTTCCCTCCATGTCTCCTTTTGTTTTAAATATGTGCTGTTTCCCAAACTGAAGTTTTTACTAAAGCAATGACTTTGATCAACGTTTACAAGAAACAAAAAACCCAAAAACAAAATTTCCTTCAAAAATTTTCATTCAATAAACACAAATCCCAATTCAAATAATCCCCCCTTTCTAAAAAAATATTCAAATTCACTAATACCCCCAAAAAACATGATAATGTTTCCTCAATATTCATTTAACATTCGCTTTTAAATGGGCCCTTTTAGTACAAAAATTTTGTTTTCATCTTTGGTTTAGAAATAATTTTTTAAAAAAATAGTTTAACGCTTTTCCCCCTGTTCAAAAAAAAATTTTCAAAAAATTTCTCTTAAATGATTTCAAACAGCATTAAAACAATTTATATGAATTTGATAAATAATTAAAAAGAACGACTTTTATCAAAATACAAAAATTTTTCTAGTTCCTCCCCGACTGCGAAAAAAAATTTCGGTTATCAAGACTAATGTTCCGGGGGCCCGATCAATCTGTTTTCTGAGGAAACTCCTTCTTTTTTCTATTTCAATTATAATTCTATCTTGAACTTTTAGACTGAAATTTTGACTTCCCTTTTATCTTGACTCACGAGGGGATTCCTCAACGGTGCGCTTTTAGTCGGGTGTCAGGGTATGCTCCGCCTCAAGGGCTCGTTGTTCTGGCGGTCTGTCGCCCTATCGCGCGGAATCGGTATTTGACCCGTCTCCTCGTTGTTCAGCGGGTTTAAAAGCTTACACAGAATGGTCCATCAGAATGCGGGCCAAAAACCCAAAATTTTCTTCGTAAAACAAAAAATCGGCCAGTTTTGGATAAATCATACTTCTCAAATTTCAAAAATTTTTTAATAGAATTTCGAAAAAAATCCCCAAAAAAAAATAAAAAAATAAAAAAAAAAGTAGAATAAAATAAAATAAAACTTTAAAAAAGAAACGAAACATGTCTATTTACAAAAAAACCTCCAAAAAACAGAATCAGCAACGTGGTTTCAAATTCATTTTGGTTCTACCACGTCGTTCTTTCATTCTTGCATTCTTTTTAATATTCATTTAAAATTTCATTAATTTTTGACATTTCATAAATAACCCCTGAAAATATTTAGACAATTACCTTTATTAAACTTTTTTGATTCGTATTTTCCCCGTGTCCCTCCCGTTTGGGGGACTGGTTCCTTCCCCCCGACTCAATAAGAAAAAGACAATCTTCGAAATTTCATCCGTCGTTGGCTTAGTCTGGTGCGTTCAGAAATCTTTTTTTGGCGATCTTCCTAAGAAACTATTTGTAGGACAGTTCTTTCGCTTCGGTCGCCCGCAAGGGGTTACAATCAGGGGCCTTTCCCCTGAAAACTGAAGAAAAAGGATATACGGGCCTCCCACTATGCAACTTTATCAGTTTTTCAAAAAAATTAGAGACTTTTTTTCAGATAAAACCTTTCTCAGTAAAAAAGGGGCCCTTTCCCGATTCAAACATGAAAAAAAAAATCAAAATCCGGCCCTATTTTCTTTTCTTAAAAATTCGCCTCTTTTGGATCAAAACGAATATTGGATTATTTTTTGATTTTCAAAGCTTTTGACGTCATTGTCCCCATTTCCCCAAAATTTCCTTCATAAAATCCTGGGATTTCCTTTGGGTTTTTCTACCTTAAACAACGATCTCAAAGGGA
>CAXIVR010000996.1:0-11457 GCA_964035755.1 Teleogryllus oceanicus
GGGGGGAAAAAGGGGGCCCTTCGGCAACGTTCATGGAGGGGGTCCGCGGGCGATAGGCGCGCGTCAACCTCCGCGGCCACGCCCTAACCTTTCCATCCCCTCTGCACCGGGCCCTTTTGCGACCTGCCCAAGGCCCCAGCGTTGCCTCCTGCTGAGGACTGCCCGTTCGGGCGGGCTGAGCGAGGACGACCATTCCTGAACGCCGTGAAGACCAGAAACGTCCCCCAAGCTCGTCGCCGACTTCGCTTCCGCCGTCGCCAACGCGCTCGCCGCCGCCCCGGCCCCCGGCCCTCCCCCTTCTCAAAGCACGTGGTGCCCCCTGCCTTCATCGCCGAGCGCCGAGAAGCTGCGCGCGCAGGTGCGGTGGCGGACGGAGCTGCGCGAGGGGGCGACCACGCTGCGCCGGGCGGGGGAGGTCGCCAAAGGTTCAGTGCCCCCGCCCGCAAGTCTTTTTCGTCGGGTGCACGCCCGCCGCACGGACTACCCGCGTGGATGAAGAAGAGAATGCACGTGCAGGTGGAAGCCGACGCCGACTTCGCCGGCCCCTTCCCCAGTCGCACACCTGGAGGAGGAAGCGGGTGGAGACGACGCGCTGCAGGGTCCTCTTGGCGGCGGTCGTCGCCAGCGACGACATCCCTGGGTAGCCAGATTGTTTTGTGTGATTTTTGTTTTAATTGCATTTAATAGCACAGTCGACTCCAGTTATAGTGAACTTCTGGGGACCCACATGTTTGGTTCACTATATCCGATGATGTCAGAATTCAATAGAGGGCTGATCGGGAGAATAGCTACCCCACCATGTCAAGGCTACATTAAGTCACATACGTTTCTAAGCAATTGTTTCTTTTTTTTCATTCAAATAGGTGTGTGTGTCTACTGAGGATGAAGGTATGAATTATCTTAAAAGTGGTGTTCCCTTTAAAATAAATTCTCTTAAAAGTGGGGGAGGTATATAAATACAACTGAGCGCCGGAGCAAACGGAGGCGCGAACCAGTTCGGGCGAGGGGAAGGCCTCGCGAACGTACACGCTGGATGCGCGGTAGCGACGTGCGGTAGCACGTCGCGGACCACTTTGGGGAAAAAAAGCGTTGGTGAAAAAATTGTGAGGTTTAAATTAAATTATACGTGAAAATACGGGTAATATGTTTTCATAATGCGAGGTTGTTACTGGAGATTTAATGAACAAGGGGCTTTGGGGCAAGGGGTAGCTATTTTCTCATCTACCATGAGTTTCTCTGTGACGGTTGGTTTTATTGATATAGAGATCTGGGAATATTCATTAGAAACGAACTGAAAAATTTGGGATCATCATTTGTCCTAAAAAAATCAATTATTTTAAATTGTTTACTTCTACTTTTATTTGTAATTTCTCTGGATCCTTCAGCCAGAGTTCGTGCTCTCTCCATACTTCATTCGGCATTGTGCTCGGATTCCAAGTATCGTAATGCAGTCTTGACACCTTCCAATTCTTCTTGTATTGTTGGAACACCGTCAAACTCTCCGTAGGTCATTTTACTCGACTAATAAGATCCGAGGTCAATTAACTTCGAGGACGTATTTTGTACGTGACTCTGAAGGTTGAGGTTCATTAAAACCCGAATCTTCTTATGATTATTTGTAATGTAAGTGAAACGGACCAGTCGCTCCGATGGCACTTCTCCGGCGCCTACTGACGGGTCTTCAGCTAAAAATCTGAGACGAAGCGGTTCCATTGGTTGCCGTTGCCACTCACTCCCCCGTACAGAGACGGGGATTGGGGGGCTGATGGGAATAATGTAGGTTGGTTTGGTGGATATATATATATTTTTGGGTGTTGGGATGAGGTAGGAATAGGGATAGGGAAAGGAAAAGGGATGGAAATATTTCATTTTTTAATTTTTGTTTTTTTGTTTTTTTGTTTTTTTATTTTTATATATATTTTTTATTATTTTTTGTTTTTATTTATTTTTATTATTTTTATTTTATTTTTTTTTTTTTATTATTATTTTTATTTTTATTTATTTTTTTCGAAAAAACACAGAAGAGGGGGATTAGGGGTGGGTTGGGACAGGAGTGTTGTAGGCTCGTCATTGGTCGGTCTTTTCTGTCTCTGTCAAATGGCCTCTGTTGTGCACGTATTTTGTCCTTGCCACTGCAGCTCAGGTAATAGGGGTGGGAGTTGGAGGATATCAAGGGGATGTTTTTTGGGAGTGTCTGGGAGGATTGGAGAGGATAGGGAGGTGTGGGTTAGGGGTTGGAAGGTTGGTTTGGTGGTGAAGTTTTGGATGGTGGAGATTGCGGGTGGTGGGGGTAAGGATGTGAGGGATGTTTTGTTGGAGCGGATATCATTGAATCGGTATACATAGGAGGGCGGAAAATGGGCGAAGGACCCTGTTCTGGTTCAGGTGATAGGATGGTTGGTGGAGATGTGGCAATCCAGTGGGATGGGCATATGTTAGGATGGTCGGATGTAGGAGAGGAGATAGGATGCCTTTTTGGGGTTGGGTTTTTGGGTTTTTGAGGGAGGGTAAAGGGCGTTGATGATTCTATGCTTTGGTGATGGTGTGCTGGATATGGAGGGACCATAGGAGTTTTTGGAGAAGGTGACACTGAGGTATTTTAATGGGATTGCAAGGGATGGGGATTTGGTTTAGGGTAAGGGTGGGGAGTGGATGGGGATTTTCTGTGGAGAAAAGGATGGCTTGGGATTTGGTGGGTTTATGGTATTTGTTTTCGTTTGCCCAGAGGGGAAGGAGTTCAGGGCATTTTGGGGTTTTGTGTTAGGGAATTTTGGAGGGTAGGTCGGTGCGGGGAAGGCAAGGTCATCGGCGAAAAGGAGGTTTGACACCGGGGTCAGTGGGATGTCATTAATGTAGGGGGAGAAGAGGACAGGGGGGCACGGCCCCTGTGGACGCGGCCGGGATAGGAAAGGTTTGGAAGTTTGAAGGTGCCGCGTGGAAGGATCTTTTGGGATAGGTAACTTCAGAGGTAAATGGGTGATCGGGGGCGTGGGGCGGGTTTCATCAAAAGTATTTCAGATACGGTGTCAAAAGCCTGGGTGAGGTCGTGAGGATTCGGTATCTCTTTGGGATCTGGGGGGTGGCCGAGATGCCAGGTGGAGGATTGGGGGGCCGCGGAACTCCCCCGAAACCAAATTGTGTTGGTAGGATTATGGGATCGGGGATGGGAGGAGTCGGAGAAGAAGGGTTTTTTCAAGGTTTTTTCCTAGGATGGGCAGGAGGCTGATGGGGCGGAAGTTGTTTGGGGTGCGATGGTCTTTGCCGGTTTGGGAATCATGGATACCGGGCGGTCTTCCAGGCGGTGGGAAATAAGATTTTTTTAGGCAGGAGTTAGGATTAGGGTGAGGTGGATAGCGTTTTTGGGAGATTTTTTAATTGGGAGGGATACTCCATCAGGTGGGGTTTTTGCTATTGTCAATGGTGGATATGATGTGTCGCGTCCGTCGTCTGTCGTTGTCCAAATGTGCTGTTAGATGGTGGTAGTGAGGAGTATTTTGGTAGTTACGAATGACGTGAAGTGGGATGTTGGCGGGGCGGAAGCGGTCGGCCAGGGTTTGGGGAAGGATGTTTGTGATTTTTTGGGAGGTCAAGGTTAGGATATTTGTGGAGTAAGGATGGGATGTTGTGGGGGTTATCCAGCCTTGATGATTTGTGTAGTCTTTGGGGGCTGCCTTTGTCATTGATGAGGTTGTCATATTTGTTTGTTTCGTGTTGTCTTAGTAGTCTTTGTAAAGTGTTTTTGGGTCCGTTTTAGTTCTTTTTGTCTTCTTCTCGTCTGTATCTATAGAAATGTCTTTGTAGTTGTCTTTTCCTTTATTTGTAATATGATGTTGTCAGGAAGGATTGGGGGGAGGTTTGGGAGTAGGTGGGGTGTTTTATGGTTTTTATTATTTGGTGTGTGAGGGGTTGAGAGGGGTCAAGTCTTCTGGGATTGGATTTGGAGGGTTTGGATTTTTTTTGGGAAAAGGGGGTGGAGTAGGATTTCCCGTCAGTGGCTGGAATGGAGCGGTTTGGTGTTGGTAGGGTGTGGTGGAAGGGAGTGAAGACAATTGGGAGGTGATCTGAGGAGTTAAATAGGTCGTATTTAGGATGGGGTGGAGACATGGATGCTTGAGGAGTGGAGGATTATGTCTAGTATGTCATGTGGGTTTTCGTTTCGGGGAGTGGGTTCAGGGGGGTGTTCAGTTGGGTAGTGGGGTTTTTCAATAAATGTTTCAAGTTTTGTCCGTCTGTTGTTTGTCTTGCGCCCCGGACGTTGACTTACTATTTAGGTCCCAGCCAGGATAAAGGATAGGGGAGGTTCTAGTATGTTGAGGTCGGAGGAAGGAAGGGTGTTTTAGGTTTTTATAAGGGATATTTGGATTATTGAGTAGCTGGGGTGCCTATTTGGATGGCTGTGCACTCGAGGGGATGTCGGGGTAGCTGGTAGGGGCGTGTGGGAAAGGATTTTCGATTAGGATGGCCTGCCTCCGTTTGGGAGTAGGTTCTGCATGATAGGGATATAATTTTGGATGTGAGGATATTAGGTTTGAGTAGTTTTGTAGAATAGGGTTCCGATGGGTATCTTTTAAAGGGAAATGGGTAAGGAGAGGGTTTTTTTTGGTTGATGCGCCATGGACGTTCCATGAGGAGAGGAGAGGAAGGGGTTTGGGAGCATTTTGGGGAGAAGATTTCTACAATTTTCATACCGCGGTGATAATTTTGTTAGAAAATCCTCTGGCCACGTCGGATATCAAGGATGGGTTTTAGGTTGGATAGGATTTTTGATGTTAAAGGATTGCAGGAAAGAGAACAGGTCTTTGATTTCTTGGGGGAGGTTTGTTGGGGTTTTGGAATTGCTTAGGTTTTGGGGGTTTTGATGTTTGAAATGAGGCAGAGGGAGGATTGGGTTTGTTGGCTGGGAAGGATCTGGAGTTGAAAGTTGGGGTTGGGGTTGAATTTTTCAATTTGCTGTTTACGGTTTCTCGGCTTTTTGTATGATGGGCAGGAGGGTGGAAGGCTGGGTGGGGTTGTGACAGTTATTACATTTGGGGAGAAGTTAGGTGTATTTGGGGTTGGGCAGGTTTCCGTGAGGTGGATTGAGAGCAGTAGGCACATACGTAGGTCGTCTGCAGTGGTTTCTGTGTATAGAGTCTCTTAGTTTTTTCATTGAGGTACCGGTCGGTTGTCTTATAGTCCAGTATATTGATCCCGTAATAGTCAATGTAGTGTAGTCTGTCTTTATCGTTGGTATCTCTTGTCAGGGGACCTCAATTGTATATATTCAAGTGGTGTTAATTGTCCGTCTTGTCTCGTTTTTCATTTCGCGAGGTAGAAGTGTTTTTTTTCTGCTTGTCCAGGATTCTTTGATCAGTTCAGTGTCGTAGTTGGGTGGTAGTCCTTTAATTTCAAATTTGTCTCGTGTCTCTTCCGTCATCTATTATAGTGGTAGTTAATGGTCACAAAAAAGGCTTTAGTCTGGGGTCCGTTCTTATTTGGTCTAGCCTCTTTCTAATTTTGTTGTGGCCGTTACTGTCATAGGTTGTATTAGTAAGTCAGTCCGTGTGCATTTTACTGTCATCATCTTGTTTGTCACTTTCATAAGGTCTTTTGTCAGGTCATTAGTTGAGAATATAGATTGTAGGGCAATTTTAAATGCTCCCATCTTGGGTTTATTAGGTGCCTGGGTTGGGTTTTGCTGGGGTGTGAGCTTGGGTAGGGTTTGGGGATTTGAGGAACTGTGGGGTATTGGGTCAGGGTCATTGGGGGGTTTTAGGCGTAAATCGGTTTTGTAATGGAATTGATGGGTACAAAGGTGGGAGGACTTTTGGTTTTTTTGAGGTTGAAATCATTGGTGGGGTGGTGGACGTCGGTCCCTGCCAGAAGTGGAGTGGTTGGCCGCATGGGGGGCGTTCCAGGTGCCGTCGGCATGGTCCACCGCCGCCTCGACGTTAGTATACCACTGTGATCCATCTGGTCCTCCGCAGAAGGCCGCTCCTTCTTCCTTCGGGTCCATTTTCCCGTCCCGGCCCGGCCGGGGCCTCCCTGTTCCGTCGGGTTTGATCGGTTTCTAGTTTTCTCGCCTCGCCTGGTGGAAAGTAGGTGACTTTTCCCGGGTTTCCTTAGCCACACAGGCGCCAAGCCGCTCTGCCACCGCCTGGATCGTCCTGCGAAAGAAAACAGTAATGTTGACTGTGATTCGCAGCTAACAGCGCAGTGCCGCACGCAGATAGCGCTAGCTAGTAGTCTGGCCCAGTGAGCACTAGTGACTTAAGTTCACTATAACCGAGGGTTCACTGTACCCGAGTTCACTATAACCGGAGTCGACTGTATATCTTCATATAGAAAACAGATATTTGTATTGCGACATACCAGGCACCGACGTCGCCCACAACCTCATTTCGAGGGGCATTCTCTTTATAAAGTGTATTCTTTGGAAACAGAAAACCTTTTCTCTTGCACATCTGCGAGTCGCTCCTTAGAAAACAAATCTGCAGCCACTTTAGGGCGGGCAAGGAGTCGTCAGCCGGCCACGTGCCGAGAGCCATCACACAATTTTCTTTCTTGCCTTTTTTTAAATATGAGTAGTTTAGCATTATTTTGCATTTTTTGAAATTGGGTCTTCAAACTCCTCGTGTGACGAGCTAATTTGTAGTTCTTAGAATTCTTTAGTCGGGCGTCATGGATGAAACGATAGCGAGGATATTTGTTTATTTAACGTCCTGTGATATACCAAAATGAAAAACCATTTTTAAGAATGAAAACGTCAATTATAAGAAGTAGGATATAGGACTGTCAAAAGACGATCACAAGGGTGGTTGCTATGTGACAAGTAAACAACCGGCATTAAAGAAAATGATCGGGCGGAAGCGGAAATAGTATTGTTTTGTTAGACAAAGAAGGAGTTGGTTGAAAAATGGAGTTCTGATGCTTTGGGTTTTAGGAAGAACAGTGAAACTCTCTCTAGAAACGTGGTAATGAGCGGGTCGGCTCCTGACATTTTACCATGTCGAGGAAAGACATCGGATGGACAACCATATCCGATGCAATAACTTGTAGTGTAATTAAGTCTATCGTTTCCTATATTAGGATAAAAGGTTCTTGTGGGAAAAGACGACGAATTCTTCAAAGTAATAGTCAGTACGTGTATAGGCGTCCACCCGTGATGCGTGTAAGGGAAGTAACTGGTAATAATAGTATCGCTGGGAGAATTTGCCCTTGATCGCGAACATTAGGCGGAGGACTTTATTAAGAAGGGAGATTATGCTGCGACGACGGCGAAGATTTTACGAGGCGCCATCGAATGAAGAAGTGAAGAGCGCGCGAAGAACCGCGAATATAACAAGATTGAATATAAGTATTATAATCAGGTTATAAGGTTGATTATATATTGGTTAAGGAAGATAGAGAGAGCTGGTCATGACCAAAGACTTCGACTTCGTACAAATTAGCGATATCTACGATCAGCAAAGAATCACTGCAGCGTGAAGCACTCTCATTGAAGTGTTACATGTCTGCGTTCCTCAATGTTTCTACGAAATTAAAGTGAAAGGTCATAAACCCGGCGACGTCAGTGATATTTTTCCACCAAAAGGGTAAAAATGATCTAAACCGCTGACGCGCATTTCCCCATACTGAGATAATTGAAGCAGGACACCCGATTGGAAAACATCAAGCGTGTTCATAAAGAGTCCCCTGGGGACCACCCAGTACTAATGTAAAAAAATGCTGTTTTTATTTAAATACTTTTCATAAAAAATAGGTAATAAAATTGAAGAAAATTGATATAATAAAAATATTATGTGAAAATACCAAAGTATGTAAAATATGCAATATTGTACCAAATATGTAACAAAAAAATTGGGATATTGTGTTAGGGCGACAAATTTTGGGGGCAAGATAAAAAATTTGAAAACGATAAGAAAAGAAAAAAATATGCATTTACATAAATGCCCGGTCTCTAGTTATCGGGTTTACTGGGCTTAGAAATGTATTAAAACATATTTTTTTGTTTTATCAACGCCTCGAACAAACAGTTTCTTTTCATTGTTTCAAGTTTAAATTATATAAACAAACTTACAATACGTGAACAAAGGAATGTTTCAGATTTACGCTAAAAAGAAATAAAATTATTCTTAAAAAACTAATGAGTTTTAACCTTCAGAAAATAAAAATGAACCTAAAAATCATAAAAAAAAAGCGGAGGTGGTGTAAAGTCGTCGTTATGTTAAGAAGAATTTAGGAGGGGAATTCATACTCCTGAAGTGGGTTCACTATCACGCACCCCTCCTCGACGATCGGAAAGCCTTAGTGACCACTACACAAAATGTGTAGTCGGCCTTATATGTCACCCGCATTTGTCCTCTCCAAGCGATGGGAGGACCACACAGAAAAACCACTGCCTTCCCTTTTGCAGAAGGCCGACACATCCCCCTGCTCATTCCAACTAGAAATTTAAAAAAAGTTTGATATGTTCGGGAAAATACGTCCGAAATGACAATTGGGGGCCCAAAGGATAAAGAACCCTTTGTTAGCAAGATAACGACACCAGTATTTCCCCCTTCGCCAAAAATGACCCCCATGTAAGCAAAACTTTTTAAAAAATAAGAAAAATATGTTCCAATTGACTTCAAAGGTATAGTCGAATAAGGCTATGAAATGTACCCCCAAACCCCAATCAATAATTGGAGCTCACATGAAAGAGATTAAAAAACCTTAGTTTCCCAAAACTCAGCCCCCAAAGGGCAATCTATTGCAGAGACACGAAAACGTTTTTTCATGTTTTTTTTTTTCTCAGCTTCTATTGTATGTATCAAGATAAAAAACAAGGGAGAGACAAAAAAAAAAATATTGAATTGAAGGTTTTTTTGTCAACCAAAAATTACTATTATAAAACCATCTTTTATCAATACAGATACGTATACCCAGACGTGTGGGTATGTGTTTTAATTTTGGAACTTTTAAACATTTTTTCAACTCTGTTATTCGTTTTCCCAAAAACGTATGTCACGCCCAATCAATTTTTGTCTTTTTTGGGCATCTGTATGAACTCATTTAAGTAAAATAACAAATATACCAGCATAAAATTTAAATACAATGTATACACTACCCATGGGACGGTCTTATATAACCTTAACGGCTGCCCGGGGGAGGTGGCTCAGGGGATCAACTAATGTCACTGTAGTGCCTCTGACCGGGGTATCCCAATTTTTGAGGGCTTTAGGATGGCGATTTCCCCCACACTATCCAGATAACCGAGTCTAGTTTTCTGTATTGATAAAAATGCAGAGGTGGTGTAAAGTCGTCGTTATTTTTAATAATTGTGTAAATGTAATAATTTTAGCGGTCGACTTTGGGTCGTATTTTCCCCTGTTTTTTCTGGGTCAACTCCAGGTTAAAAGCCGGGGGATTTCCCTACCAAAAGGACTACGCGCCATCTTTTTCCCTTTCATTTCTTTTTTCTATCGTACCCCTTTTCTTACACACACTTACAAGCTTCCCCCTACCACCATGCTGGGGAGAACGGGTTTGGGGGCTTAGAGAATCCAGCTGGAGGGGTACTCCTCTGCTATCTTTTTTTTAGTTTGTAAACAATTTTTTAGGTTCAGGAATTGTAATATCGGATAGTTTTTTACAAATAATGGGACAAAGAATTTTTGCCGCACCACTAGTGTATGATGTCATTGGTAGGTTGGGGCACTCTGCTGCCAGCACTGGACAATATGGGGGACCCCGCGCTAAGGATGGTGTCCTTCGCGGGGGAGGGCCGAGGACTCGGGGCTGCAAGGCCTGGCGCTTTCCCCCTGCAACCACCGTCATGGCGTACGGCACCTCGGGATGACGCTGCGCGCTCCGGAGGTCACGTCGTGCTTTCCCCTTTCACTCCCCCTACGCCTCATCACAGTTCGCCAAACTGCTGCCTGGCCCGGATTACGATGGGATAAACGAAGAGAACGTTCAGAAAAGTGATCGTGGGAAAATTAAAATTTTTTTGCTTTTAAAAATTAAAACATTGGGTTACTCCCAAAGACTAACTCTAGAGTAGATTTTTTCTTTCTTTTGCCCCCGTAATGCTGAGTTAGTAAAATAATGCCGCAACAAAAAACAGCCATTTTTTAAACAAAACCTGGAGATCTGGTATAAAAAGGGGGAAAATTTTTGTTTGATGTGAATAAATTAAATTTTTCACATTGTGTTCCCACAATCCCTTTTGTGAGACTTTTTTACCGAAAAAGGTTAACAGGAAAAGACTGGCTGCCGGGCCGTCCGACTGTTCTTGTTGAACAACCGAATTTCTAAAAACCCTTCGTACGCATTTCAGAAACATTGAAGTTTCCAGATAGATCTGGGTTTTTGTGCGGCATCTTGAATTTTAAAAAAAAGCTTCATTTTAGGAGGTACCAAGTTTGCTCGAAATTGCTCTGAATTTGTTATTCATTTTTTTAAAAGGGCAAAATACCTTCATAAAAAAGGCATAGGTCTGTGACGTGTGAATGTTTAAATATAGTTTACACACACACACACACACACACACACACATATATATATATATATATATATATATATATATATATATATATATATATATATAATATATGTGTATAATTACGGGTTTTTATATATATATATATATATATATTATATATACTCGAAAAATACTCAATTTTCAAAAAAAAGTTACGTGATCTTACTTCAAAGTATATTTTTTGGGGGTGTTTAATTTTAAAAAAAAATTTATCTTATAATTGTAGATGTAATTTACCGGGGAAAAAAATTGAAATTTTGCAATCTTCCCAAAAAAAAATCATTCTTTTAAACGTCTTTTCAATATAAAACGACAAAATTCAATAAAAAAAGCAGTCATTTTTTTTTTAAAACCCGAAAAAGTCCCAGGAGCTACACGTAAAATTCGGTTTCAAATTCTCCCGGCCGCAACACCAGACTGATTAAGATCGTTTCGGGAAATCTGCTGAATGGGTTTTGGGTACTTTTTCTTCACTGACAGGCGTGTTGACGTTTTGCCACCAATCGGGTTTTTTGGATCGGGCCCACAAAAAATAGAATTCCACGTGTTATTCCACCCCTTTTTTTGCCAAAATTACTTAACTTTTCTTTACCCGGGAAAGGTAGCAAAAAAAATAAAATTTTTAAATTTTGTTACCTTTTTCTCATATTCCTTTTTTGAAAAATAATCTGGTAACGCTAAAAGGAAAAAAATGGACTGTTTTCTTTATAAAGAGAAAGGTAAAAGTTGCCGGAGTTAAGAATGGTTTAAAAGATTTGAAACATTCTTGGGCGGGAACCAATTAGGCTATGACTTTTGGGGAGCCTGTAGTACCAATTTTTTTATGTGGAACCCAAAGAATGTTTATTTTTAAAGATAATTCGATTTCAACCCTTTTTCTAAAATTATTTAAATTTTAATTCTTTTTATTTTTTTTAATTTCCCAATCCCAATTTCGGGTAGTAGTGGGGAAC
>CAXIVR010000998.1:0-57814 GCA_964035755.1 Teleogryllus oceanicus
CGGCGAGAATACGCATTTAAAATTGGAATATTCGTGAGGGGCAAAAATAAACAATATATGGAATTTAAAATGATAAATTTCAAAACATTTGTTGTGTATAACTAGTAGAGGGAATTTGGGAAATGTAAAGGATAAACAGCGTAAGGAGAACCGTCGACTGTTTTTTATTGTTGTTTTGTCTTTTAGCGAAGCGCTTGAAAAGCCGGGGGTGGTCGAGGATGATTAGCCGTCGTAAGGCAGGGACAGAGACGCGGTAGGCGCGTGAATTCTAATATACAGTGTTGTGAGGCATAGTGCTGGTTATTCGTGAAGAAATGGATGGAATTGAAGTGTGGTCGCAAGAAGGTTTGTGGAAACTGATGGGCTGATGTACAGCAGCAGCTACCCCAAAAAAGGGGAAGTGATAAAACCTTTTGTGTGTGTGTGTGTGTGTGTGTGTGTGTGTGTGTGTGTTTTTAGAAAGACCAAGTTTAAAATACATTGTAGGACCAAATTGGAGATTGTGGTTGAAAACGCTAAATGGATCCAATAATGAAAAAAGTATAGTAAATTTCGGAAAGGGAAACAATAATAAATTAATGAAAGTAATTCAAAATATTTAGTATTAATTACAGTGTCGTTAACTTAAAAATATTTGTGATTGTTGTATTTTTTTTTGCTAAAGTAATCATTTAATAATTACAAGGAAATCAACCAGTTGTCGTTATTCAACTATGGAAACAAATTTCATATTTTTATTTTTAATTAAGAGAATTAGCCCCTACAAAAATAATAGTGTTATTTAGGTTTCGTATGGGCCGGTTCTGCGGACCTACGGATATAAATTGTTGACGTGACTTCCTATTACTTACGACGAGCTAGTAAACAGGATAATGGTATCCAATATCTTGGGAAAACGATGGAAATTCATATTGTTATTGTGATAGGCGATAAGGATAATAGGAACCATGACTATATAACGAATAAATTGTCTTACTCCGTGAGGTATGCTAGACCAAATTAAAGTATACGTTTGAATTAGATAAAAAAAGCTCATGTTACTAAATGAAACATGTTTTGCTGTATCATTTGGGTTATTGAAGTTGTTTGTAACCTAATGCTTCTTCTATTGGCGTTGTCACAGAACCATGAAGTCTCATTGTGCATTATTGATGTAAAAATCTTTATAGTAAGATAAAGCATTCAAAGGACTAATTTAATTGGGAATTTGCAGGGGCTGTAACGTCACACTAGCGCTACATTTCATCTAGGTAAATTATCGAATATCTTTGGCCTTTCCATGGGAGACATAGGCATGACCTTCATAATAAGTACATGCCTGTAGGGGTCCACGTTCATCTTACAAATGGCAAATGGACACCTAAAAACAGAAAGGTTCATTGTACCCTATGATAAACTGATTATCGTATGCCAGTAGTTACAATTATTCCTTACCAACAACAACTTTCAAAAATTACCGGAAGATGCTGGAATGGTGACAAATAAAAAACTTCACAGAAGACGTTGAAATCACATCTCCATGTTACGTTATGGCTTAGCTGATAAATAGGGAGGCGGATTTCTATGTTTTTGCATATATTTGTCTGTTGCTTCAGAGCACAGCTAAATGAAATTTCTTTACATTTGGTTAGAATTGGATGCTACGTACATTAATAAGTTAGTGCACACTTGTGCATATTTGGCCTATTTTCCTGCAGCTATAATTGCATATTCATGCAATTATAGGCGCATTTTTGGTATATTTCGTTTCAATAGAGACTTCTCTCTAAAACTTTCATCTTTTCTAATCTCTTTATTTGTGAGCGTTCATTAATTCGAAGCACTTTAACCCGTTATTGCGTGATTTTTATTTTACTTGCAATTATTTTCATTACATTTATTTTAATCAAGGGAGAAATGATATAGAAATTCAGATGTAAATATTTCATGCTCAGAGGCATCATTTAGGCTTGAAGATATTTTACATGCAGTAAATGTACTAACATGGGACAGCCGGTTTTACTTCCTCTCCGAAGGATTTTTTCACCCTTAAAAATCCAGGGCTTCGATGGAGTTCGAACCCGCAAACTTCAGTATAGCAGTCCGATACGCTAACCGATTCACCATCGCCGCCTCATATCATTGGTACTTAAATTTAATTATTTTCCTATAAACGTTTCGTTTCCGATATATGGAAACATTGTGTTACAGGAAGTTCCGATTCACGACGCCACTGATTACTATCACTTCATCTAGTTATCTTATCGCGTTTATCGCCTAACAATGCAGAGGTGACATAAATGCGTGATGTACATTACGCATGTTATAAAATAGATAATTGAATCATTAGACTGCATTTATGACCTGAAAACATTATGTTACAGCTGAGTTAAACTATGCAACAAAGGGTTAACAGTTTGCGTTTGTTTTCTTCTTTCCTATAAATAATGAAATACTTGTGAAAATGTAGGTACTTGATGTCACATTTTGTAAAAACCAGGCAGAAGAAATGCAACAAGACATACTAGGTGAATATTTACTTCAATTTGTGAAGTAAGGTAGATTATAGTATGTTTGCACAAACATATTTGTTTTCATTCCAAGCATGCTTCTCCTGAATTTGATCAAGCAAGCAAACTTTAAAGAAATAGTTTATTCAAAAAACTAGTCTGTCTAAAAAACGTAGAGGTATTCTTTAAACTATTCTGTATGTATGCAAAAAGACAATAATTTTCAAAAAATTTCAAACAAATATTGATTTATCAAGAAAGGTTAAACAGGAAATGAAATATTGTTGGTTTTAATTGCATTAAGGCGCATATTTCAAGATAGCTAATAAAAATCCTCACCCTACTCATAACGACTGCTGTTATTCGATAATCAGCTACATCTCAAGAAAAGCCAATTCCTAATCCTCTATACCACAGCCCTCTCATCGCGCAGGGCCAGCAAATCTAAAATCCTTGCATAATATCATGGAGCTATGAATACATGGAGGTGCCGTTACAACTTCTTCAGTGGTCAGCAAGTGAAGCCAGTCCGCCATATTGGTAGGTTCAAAACACGTCTGTCAAAAAAAACATTTTGTTAGCGCAGACCTAACAATACATTGCTTATTTATCTTTGAAAATAGATTTTATTACATGGGAGATTTTTGTTGTTTTTTTTCTCCCTTTCAAAATTTCAAAATTCAAAATTTATTGCTTGTTTATCCTTGAACATAGATTTTATTGAATGGGAGTTTTTGTGTTGTTTTTTCTCCCCTTTCAAAAATTCAAAATTTAAGTAGTATATGACTAAGTGTAGGGATCACAGAATTTTGAAAATGTGCACAAATTCACTTTTTCCCATAGCACGTCATACGAGTTTTTAACTGTTTTCTGACGTAAATAAATAAAAAATAAATAAACATCATTAGCTGCTTGTGACGTACGAGTATGTAGGCCGACTATGACCATATACGACAGACACAAATAAAGAACTCACAGGATACACACGATATGAAGTTCTATCAAAATCGTGTTCTTGAAATGAGCTGAACATAACCTGCTGTAACTGTTAGACGGCCAACTGTCTCTTCTGTACAGCTCTAATCCACAATGCTCTCAGCTTTGAATCTGCAGGAATATTTCAGAAAAACTTCACAAAGTTAACGAATAACTTCAAAGTTACTAAATGTTTCAAATTTTATGGAGTAGCTACTTACTTCGAAAGGTAATTTCGGTTTCCCCATACGGTTTGTGAGCCGTTGGCACACAAATAACCATAACGAACTGTTACAAAAGTTAGCTATTCTGAACAAGGCTTTTAAATATTAAAGCGATACCAAACAATACAACTGGACACGAGCACAGCTACAACCACAGAGCACTCTCATGCAGTTTGTCTATGCTACAAGCTTTCTGGACTCACCAATGTGCGGAGGTGGCTTCAAGTTTGTGACGTCATGCCATCTCCTATATTCATATCTCAATGCATAATATAGATTTGTTTATCCTCGACTCGTACCGTGGTTCAAATGTTTCACTAATTGCTAATTCTTTCATACATTAAATATATCTTCTTTGTTCAACGCTTGAAATGCTGATTGTGTTATAATACATGTCACAATTACTAAAGCACATCTGACCGTTGTTCCTTACCACAGTACAACGTCGTTAGTCACATGATTAATAGAGTTTAAGATTGTATCCTACGCCTGCCGCTAAAACTTCCTTTTCAAGAGCCGGCGGGACGTAGGCCCGAATAATTTGGAGCACAATGATTAAACCTCACTTCTTTCCATGAACTCATCGTTTTTTCATACTCTCATCTCGGCCAGTCTGACTCCTGCGTTCCCAATCATAAGAGATTCATCAGTTGCTCTCCCTCCCGTTATACCATAAATTTCCCATAAATTACTTTCCCATTTCTATGAAACATTTGCTGCAGCGAATACAGCTCAAATATAAAATTTTATTTATTTAAAATAATGAATCGTAATGAAAATTATTCTGCATCTCACATTGATGTCGTATTTGAATAATGTTTTTATAGTATCCAGTTAATTAAATGCAAATGTTAACAATTCAACACATTGTTTTCATAAAACCAAAATTGTTTCACAATAATACTGTGCACGTCTAGTATACGTTTGTGAAGTGTTGTCCAACAACTCTGTAGCATCTGGGGCTGGAACAATCTTCATAAAATATGGTGATGGGATGTTTTGCTGAGAGATTTTGATGTACACTGAGATTGGAAAACTATGTATGGCATTCCTTGATATAATGTTTCAGGTACATTTAGGACACATACAGGCGAAAGTTGGACTTGTTTACACTCTGCTGCATTGAAGTCTCGCCCAGCCCTGCCACACATTACCATACCGTCGACAAACTCTCCGCCGTTCAATATTCCTGCATGCGGTGTACCGCTACGTTTGAAAAACGCCGCCTTTGAAATGGTGTTTGTATGCTTATTGACAATATTTTATTAGAAAAACTATTTAATTCTATTAGAGTTAATAGCGTCCACGATTAATTAGAAAATAGGTTTATAAAAGCATTCTGACCTCTTAAAGAGGCAGAATACATTTTCAAATATTAAAGATAACATATGTTATCTATTCCTTAAAATAAATAGATTTTTATTATTAACACAAAATTACCATTACAAACAAATATGTACATTTCAAATAAACAAATATTTTATGAAGTGTGATGTGAAGTTAAATCAGGAAAGATAGACTTACTCATTTACAGCGATATTCAACAGTGGGCGCATAGGGGCGGTCAAGAGACTGGACTTCCTAGAAAATTTCAAATGGGCCCGGAGCCCTAGAAAATAAAACTTTTTCTGTACATATGATCTTCCTTATAGTCCCCTTCATAAGATAACAATTTGGGGAACTAATACACGCCATTTAAGGGACAGTGTCTCGAACCAACGGGCAACCCTGCAAATGGTTCAGCATCAAATCAACAGTACCTTACTATCACATAATATGGGCGACGTCCTGAGCCAATTTTATCACTTTGTCTCCTGCACCGCCCTGCAGTATAGAGTTGACCATTCCTTATAGATGAAATCAGAATGTGATTCCAAAGAACTACAGGCCAATTACATGCCTAAACACACAGTACAAAATTGTATCATGACAGCAACACAGAAGATTACCTTATCCTTTCTGAGGAACCTTTAAGCCAGGCTGCTCATGAGGCCAAAGGATGTAGAGAACAACTGGTATATCACGGGAGGTCAGGTAAAGAAAAAAGAACTTAGCAGGGTGTGAATAAACTATTAGAAAGCATGTGATTCTGTACCTCAAAGTGGCTGATGAAGTTCTGGAATTATGTAGATCTATCGTTGCACCATCGATCTCCTAAAAACAACTTATGACTTCGTGGTCACAAGTAGTTCTCCCAACGGTCGAAAGACACTACTGAGATCAAGGCCATACATATCTTGGGTGATACATGGAGGCCATTGTGGTTTTGCCTTGCTGATGATTATTAAGGTCTAATGGCGCTTCAACAGCTGTCATTGGCGCCCGTTTCAAATTAGTTCAAGAACAGTACGAACTTTGAGTGCATTTTAAAACTAGAGGTTAGAGGTCTGCATTCTCCACGATTTTTAACGGCCAGCAATCGGTGTCTCTTTCTCTGGAGACCTCGCGCTCGAGCGTCCTTCGCAGCCGGTTGGGGACTCCGGTCGCCGCTGACCAGCCGAGACTCGGTCCGTTGTCGATAACCGGCGGATCCATTCGCTAATTGCCTCCCAAGACTCGTCGGAGTAAATATCGAATGTTACGTTCCACGAAAAGTAAGGAATATTGATTGGCTTTTGAAATAAACAACCAATAATTTCTATTTTACAAAACTGGATTATAAACGACATGCAAATAATTTAAAATATACAATAAGTTCAAACTCCACTTGAATTCCATGGAACAGTATTCACGTGTTCAAGATAAGTCCTTTCTTTGTAATGACTAGACATGGGATATTTAGGAAATGCCTGTTTGATTTATGAATTATAATCAAACAGAATTTTGACAAATTAACAATTCTAACGAATATTTTTTTTGCTTACTTTCACGTAAATTTCTAGGCAGATTTAATTTTCAACTTTTCTTGAAATTTATTCTATATTTCTAGTCTTCTAAATAGTACAATTTCGAAGTTTCAAATTGGTTTTGTAATAACAAATTAATAGTTAACAAAGGGAAAAAACTGTCTCAATGCAATTTGCTTTCAATCGGCAATCGTATGCTCCATTGAAAATGACAAATACGCAATTAGCTAATGTTAAGGTAACAAAATTTCTAGGTCTCTCAATTCAATCAAACCTCAAATGGAATGGACATATAACATAATTAAACACTAAATTAAGCTCATTATGTTGTCATTCAGAATTCTTTCTAATTCTGTCAGCCTTCATGCAGCTCGTTGGTGTATTTTGCAAATGTACATTCCGCCTGAGATATGGCATAATATTCTGGGGACCTCACCCTTTTAGTGCCCAGACATTTGATTGCAAAAGAAATTTATCCGAATATTGAAAAAATGCCATCCACGTAATCCCTGAAAGCCTCTTTTCATTGAGTTTGGGAATCTTAACATTGCTTGCCCATTTATTTACGAGTCTAGTATTTGTCAAACTGACTTACTTAACGGTGGGAGTATATTTCCATGTAATACTGATATTTATAGTTACAACACTTGCTCTAGAAATCATGTTCATCAAGTGTCAGTATCAACAGCTCACAGAACACACAGAAATCCACACACAATACATGTGCGTTATTAACAACGCATTGCCAGATGAAATTAATTAAAATTGGTACACAAATTCAAGTTAAAGTAAAATCTTTTCTGCTGCAAAACTGTTTCTATACAATCAGAGACTATACTGATCGTCAAAAAGAAAATGTTTACTTTAACAAAACGAAGATATAGTATAATGAATTAGTTTATTTGCATTGTATAACTTTAAAAGACTCAATGCCTGTAACATGTAATGTACTTCAGCTTCCGGGTCAATGACCCCATCTCGATCGGGTTTTTTGTCCAGTTGCTGATCCATTGAGCAAATGCTGAGATGGCCCCTTGATTTGCTCTGGACGTAAATGTAGCTTCACTATGCGCACGTTTTGTTGAGTTTTCTTTTGATTGTAGTGGTAGTAGAGCTGGGTGAGTTTCTATTTGGTTAACAATACAGAAAAATCAATTTTGTTGTTCGTTTACGTTAAAAATTGTCAACAATTCGAAACGAAAATATCTAGTTTTGATATGTTAATCTCTCGCTTTTTAAATTTATTATTATTTCATCTTTCAACTATTAATAGTTAAATTGTTGGAAGGGACTTTGACACTCAAGAAACGTGTCGAGATGATTTTTTCCCAAACGTCACACAGTTTTTCACTAAATAAATAAACAAAATTTCAAATTTAACGGTTGAATCTGGGGAAAATACGGATTCTTATAGTGTTGTTGATAATCTTAAAATAAAAAGATCTGCAGTTACTTAAATTGATGCATTGAGTACCTTTTTAAGGCAATGGAACAAACTGTACGGAAGTTCAGTTTACTATTTTTCATCTTTAAAGTATTAATAGTTAAATAGTTGGAAGGATTTTGAAACTCAAGTAAGCGCGCAGATGATTTTCTCCTCCATACGTCACATACAGATTTTGACTGAATAAATAAAGTCTCAAGGAAGCTCTTTGACTTTTTGTTATGTTTGTTGCGTTACTGCTCTCCGAAAGTGGAGGATTTTGCAGAAACTCCTGCAATAAAGTAATTCTGTATAGTTATAAGGTTTATGATTTTCATTTTGTAAAGAGGGAATCTATTTTGCCTGACAATTTTGGGTGTATTTCTAATTTGTATGATTTCTTTCAGCATAGGAAAATATTATTGTAATATATACATGAATGTTTTTGAATACAGCAGCTGCTACTGATAAAATTTGTACTGTAACTTGTTGAGATAAATGTTATGTGGAGCTAATCTTGGATTGTGCATATCTTCAACTTAGATAGCTCCAATGAAGGATGTTTCAGGATGTACCGTTCCCGTATGTGCTTTCCTTTACTGAAAGTTGCACTTTTTCCGAAGAATTCCATGCGTAGGGTTTTTCTGTTAGGCCAATGATTCCCATTAGGCACGTTGAGTTCCTCTCCTTTCCATGAATAGAATAAGGATGTTAGGAAAGTAGGAAAATAAAGATTACAAAATTGATGTTTGTTTTATTTAGCAACTGCGACGTATAGTAAATTGAGTTATTGGTTACCTTGAATTAATACAGCCGGAACCCTCCTTTCCCACGTCCCCGTTGTCAAATATCAAGAAAAAATTGCGCGGTAGTAGTCCTCACCCAGCGCTGACTAGCGTCCGTTGAGGTTGAAATACACTGAATATATTAAGATTGATTTATTTTAATTCTGACTATCTTCAGCTTTCCAATATGATTTGATGTTATTCCAACGTAATCCGTTCCGAATTTGTATAGATGGGCGCCAGGAAAGATTACGCTAATACATCATACAAGTCAACCTTCAACTCGATTATAAATAAATTAGTTTCCGCTACCTGGGTCGATGGGTTTCATGAAATAATCACTATTGTCTGCAAATAGATGATTATCCGATCTGCCATCATACAGAATGGTCGAGGAATCTGAAAAGCAAATATATTTCTATCTTGCTACGTCGTTATTGAATTGGCTCAATAATAATGTATTCATTTACAAAGCATGGAAATTTATTAAACAATTTTGGTACTTAAATAAACAATATAAAAAAATCTTTGGATATGACCTGTTCCAACCTTACAAGGAGCATTCCGAAAGTAATGCAATTATTATTTTTTAAATTAATTTATTGAACATATTTTCACAAACACTTAAAATTCTAAAATACTGTCCTTGGGCCTCTACACATTTTTCCAGCGACTCTGCCATGAACGGTAAGGCGCCCTGAAGGCGTCTTCAGGGACCTCTGCAAGGTCTTCGTCACGGCTGATTAGATCTCTTCTATGGACGAAAAACGGGTTCCTTTCAGGGCCGCCTTAACCGAGGGAACAAAAGAAGTCTGCTGGGGCGAGGTCAGGACTGTAGGAGGTGGGAAGCGTTGGCACCCGATGTTTGACCAGGAACTCGCGGATTCGTAGCGCGTTATGGCAAGGCGCGTTGTCGGGATGGAGTTGGCAGGTAGTGGAGATGTCTTTTCTCGTCCTGACGACCCCTTTTCGGAGTCTTTCCAGCACATCCACGTAGTAGGCAGCGTTAACTGTCTGTCCTTGAGGAACGAACTCCTATGGATCACTCCTTTGCGTCGAAAAGACAATGAGCATTGTTTTCACTTTTGATTTGCTCATTCGTGCCTTTTTGGGTTTGGGAGACTGGTTGGTCTGCCACTCAGAGCTTTGGCGTTTTGTCTCTGGGTCGTATTCAAAAACCCATGTTTCATTACCAGTAATGACGTAGTTTAAATAATCAGGTTCAATTTCAACACGTTGCAAAAGTTCAGTTGAAATTTCCGCACGGTTGGTCTTTTGGTCGTCTGACAACACTTTGGGCACGAGCTTGGCGCACACTTTCCTCATCGCTAAATCTTCACTAACAATTCGAAACACAACAGTAGACGACAAGTTCAGCTCATTGGCAACCATCTTGATACTCAATCAACGGTCAGAGTTCAATAATTGTCGAACACGGGCCACATTGTTGTCGGGTTTGCTGGTTGACGGACGCCCAGAACGTTGTTCATCGTGAACCTCTTCCCGGCCCTCCTTAAAGGCCTTTAACCACCTCGAAACTTGAGAGTAGGACTGAGCAGAGTCCCCATAAGCCTCACGAATCATCTTGTAAGTTTCCTCAAGAGACTTTTCAGTTTGCTACAAAACAATCGCGTAACGTTGCTCGGTCGTCGATTCCATTTCTATCGTGACAGTCGTCGCGCAGAGGTTCACAATAACGGTTTCCGGAAGTTAATAAAGTCTAAGTCGTTCGTCAATTTACGCATTCCAAGTTCGCTATGCTGAATACTCAACGATCAACAAACTATTCTGTTAGCATTTTCAGTCCAGTTACTGATAAATTCGCCTAAGCCCTCAATGTCCTAGCTCGTTCGCTTGAAATATTTAAGTTTTACTGTCCATTAGCATTCAAATTCTAAATTCTACCAATATCTACTCCCCAGTAAATGCTTACAAGTCCCCCAAAAAACTCCTAACATTAATGTGTGCACGATCCGTTCAACACCACGGCATCAGTCAGAATGAACGCCTATCTATTCTTTCAATCCTTCAAAACTCGCTATCTTTTCGATTGTTT
Source organism: Teleogryllus oceanicus (assembly GCA_964035755.1). NCBI lineage: Eukaryota > Metazoa > Arthropoda > Insecta > Orthoptera > Gryllidae > Teleogryllus > Teleogryllus oceanicus. The sequence continues at coordinate 10,799 of CAXIVR010000998.1, forward strand.
TACAGACAAGACTTGATGTACTTCCGTGCCTAGCCAATCCTAAATTTCTTACAAAAAATGAACTAGCCGTCTCGCGATTGTCACTGCATGAAGATTGTGATCTTGACGACGGTTCACTTACCGTTGCTATGCTGGCATATTCACCTATTTTACCCTATAATTTACGCTGTTATAATAAATATTGTACTATATTGTCTCACTATTGGTATGTCACAATGTACTTAGGTTCGACTCGAACGACACGTACCAATATCCAATGCTAGCAACACCACCTCGTGGTTTAAAAATAATCGTAGAATTTCTGGTGTCACGCTTTGATGCGTTAAGTTCATGCCCGCAGTTGGTACCCCTTCTAAACCGTGATGTAGCCAAGCCCTCCTCTCCCCGCTGTGAATATCAAGAAAACTTGCACCTATAATACTTCTGGATTTATGATCTGCTTTTAGGTTTTCATCCAACAGATTGAACAACTAGCTATGCTGTTGGACAATAAACGTATCGTCTGTAATAACTCTGAATGTAAGTGAAACCAACATAGTACAAAAACTCGTTTGAAATAAATCAAGTTGAAGTAATCAGTTTTTAGTCAGTTCATTATTTTAACTAGACAGGAGATTCACTGTGACTTATCAAGCTTCATTTTGTTTTCATTCGCATAATGATCTTGATTAAATAGTTCATATTTAAAGGCAGTAATATTATAGTCAGATGTTGATACAACGGTATTATATAAGTTAACATGGCAGTGGACTGATTGTTTGACGAAATACATTTTGTAGAAATGCTGATAACACTGCACGATGGTTATTTTATGGTTGTTTCATTCAATTAATCCCCTGATAAGAAGTGTTAGAACGTTATTTCTAGTTTAAGGTTGGCGATCAGGACAAGAAATGGGACACCCATACATGCTTTGTGTCGTGTGTGCCTCCAAACCCGTGGTCAAGACACATGCCTTCGCTGTTTCCATTTTTTGGAGGAACCAACAGATCACACAACATACTTATTTCTGCCTGACAAAGTAGCTGGAATCACCTCAAAACAAAGAAACTGCAATATCCAATTTAGCTTCTATGCTAACTATCAGCTACTAAGAGGCCATTATGTTACAGTGAAGAATTGCCATTACTCTACCGCCAGAGAATATTGCAATGAGGAAAGAGGGAATACATTGCACAGACAGGGCGACACCTTCACAGACAGACAAGGAGTTATAGATGCCGACTCAACTTTTCAAGCCTGCTGTGGCTCAGATCAACCATTGTCTCAAGACCATATAAACGATCTTGTTCGTGATTAAAATTTGTCGAAGCATCTGTCTGAGCTTTGAGACTGACAGGAGGAATCTTTCCCACGTAGAAAAAATTAGTGATTTTCGTGATATGCCAGTAGTTTTTCAAAATATTCTTCCATGAAAATTGACATATATTTTATAATGTTGTCGAATCCGTTATGGAGACTCTCTGTCCTGATTTCAATGTAGCTGAATGGCGTTGTAAATAGATTCTAGCTAAATAAGTCTGAAAGTAGTACTTCTCCCTGCGGAACAAATTTCCTTCGATCCGATTGTTCATGCGGTTACTGACGGAGATATAAGGATTTTAAACAGTTCCTCGTTTATCAGAGATAGAAATACGATATCGTAGAGATCTCAAGGTAATTGCAATTCTGCTCGGCATGCAGCTCGAGTAACAAGCATTGCTGCTTTCTATGTAATGGGACAGCAGAAACAGAAAAATCACTATAGTGGGAAAATGTGCGGGTACGAGTGTGCCCGACGTGTGAGCGTGCAAATGCGATACTAACCTGGTATCCACCTCTCAATCGGGCCACGCACGATGATCAGCCAACAGCGTGCACTCGGCTGCTGGCTATATGCACACAGAGTATACATGCATATCGGTCTCCGATAGCTTGTCGATATTAGCCAGAGGGCTACTAAAGAAAGGCTGGAGGACTACCTAGTAAGATGAAATGACAGGAATCGGCCGAAATAGAAAATAAAGCAAATGGGCTTAAATATTAATTTAATAAGAAAGATAAAAGAGAATATTAAAGCCTCTTGGAATAAAGTTAAAACTTACAGTCTAAGAAAGAAAAGACAAAACAAAACAATTACAAGCATTCTATTTACAAATTGAATGGCGCGTGAATTACTAATTAAAATTCTAACTAGTGTTTTTTAGATAAGGCAAAAAAATTTTTTAGGTCTCTCAATTCAGTCAAACCTTAAATGGAACGTCCATTTAAATGAATTGAACACACAATTAAGTTCTTTATGCTACGCGTTCAGAATTCTTGCAAATTCAGTCAGCCTTCATACTGCTCGTTGTGTATACTTCATGAATGTTCATTCCGCTGAGATATGGCATAATATTCTGGGAAATACATCTTATAGCTCCCAGACTTTAGATTACAAAACGATTGTACGAATAATAACCAAATCCCCCCACGTGATTCATGTAAGCCTCTCTTCATTAATCTAGAATTCTACCATTACCGTGTCTTTTTATTTACAATCAGTGGTTTTGTAAAAATGACTTGCTCAAGGGCAGGAATATTTTTCAGAAAATGCAGAAGTCATTACTATAACACTCGACTAGAAATCATATTCATCAGGGGACAGTATCAACAGCTCATTACAAAATTCACATACAATACATGTACATTATTTTACAACACTTGCAGATGACATTAAACGATTAAATTCAATGAAAAGTTTAAATCCAAGTGAAATCGTTTCGCTGCATAACTGTTTCTATACAATTAGAGACTATACTGAGCATAACAAGAAAAGTAACATTAATTTTACCAATGATACATAATGCATTATTTACCATTTGGACTGTATAAATGAAATATAAACAACCTGTAACAACTATTGTACTACAGCTTCCCGGTCAAAGACCCCATCTCGATCAGGTTTTCGTCCAGTTTCCTGATCCATTGAGCAATACTGAGATGGCCTTGTTTTGCTTCTGGACATAAATGTAACTTCATTTTCTGTGCACGTCTTCTAGAATTCAGTGGAAATACAATTATTCAAATTATCGTTTCCATGTTGTCGCGGCAGGAAGTAATAAGAGCAAAATTTATTGCTTATTTATCTTTGACAATAGATTTTATTACATGGGAGTTTTTGTTTTTCTCCTTTCAAAATTCAAAATTTATTGCTTATTTATCCTGAAATAGATTTTATTACATAGGAGTTTTTGTTTTCTCCTTTCAAAATTCAAAATTTATTGCTTGTTTATCCTTGAACATATATTTTATTGCATGGAGTTTTGTTTTTCTCCTTTCAAAAAATTTAAAATTTAAGTAGTATATGTTTAAATGTAGGGATCACAGAATTTTGAAAATGTGCACACAATTCACTTTTCCCCATAGCACGTCATACGCAGTTTTAACTGTTTTTTTGACGTAAATAAAATAAAATAAAATAAACTCTTAAGTCTCAAAATTAGTAAAGCAAGACATTCAAGTAAAGGTTTATGAAGTTTTTAATTACTAAAACAAGTTTACTCTAAATGAAACCAAACTGTAGTACAATTGATGAATTATAATGCCTGACAGATGCTCTTCTGGCGTCTTCTATGTCGTGTCTTTCTTGACTCAGCACCCTCAGAAACATAAACAAGTACTTTGTATATGCAAGCGTTGTACCCTTACCGCTTGTTGCCCGAGCTGGATCCTTGCGATGTGGATGTGAACATGTTGAGTGGTATTGAAGGTATGAGTATTTGATAAATGACTGTAAAAAGAAGGCAGAGACGTATCGCCATATTGTACATGAACTACTGAGATCATATCACCGTATGGGACGTAACATGTCACTTAAACTAAAGTTCCTGAATGATCATTTGGACTTCTTTCCGGACAACCTCGGCGTTGTTAGTACCGAACATGGCGAAAGGTTCCACCAGGACATTTCTCAAATGGTTATCAAGGCAATTGGATTGATTGATTGATTGGTTTAAAGGGCGCTTCAACTACTAAGGTCATTGGCGCCATGTCAGAGATTTCTAAAAAATCAATTAAAGTTTGTTAAAAGGGTTGCTGGTGCAACTTTCAGCTAATTTAAAAGCTCATATATACCTAAAGGAAACCATCCATTACGCATAAAAATTCAGATAAACAAGACAAATTTTAAAAAACAAATCTAGGGCAGACAAAATATTTATTGCCCTTATATGTCAGATATATTCCTTTCTCAAAACAAAAAGCTTTGAGCGCGGAATCGTCATCTCGAGCACCTCTCGTAGAGAGTTGCCCAGACCATGTCTTCGTCGACTGCCAACAAATTTCAAACACTGCAGGAGGACGTGTTCCCAGAAAGATCCGCCCTGCATCTATCACAGGTAGGAGAGACTCGCCTCGAAGGAGGAAACTGAGAAAAGTGGCAGTGTCCGATACGAGACGAGTTAAAATAACTTCCTCGCGCCTGAAGGTCTGGACGAGAACGCCAAGAATTACCAGTCCTCTATTGCACTTAGTCTATGGTGGTATTGTGCCACTCTGTTTGCCACGCTCTAAAGATGGATCGTTTTAAGGAAGCTTTAACATCAGACGATGGTACGAAGGAATGTCAACACGAGTACTCTCCGTCGCCGATTTCGCCGCCCGATCAGCCATCTCGTTTCCACGATTCCCTGGCCTGGGACCCAACTTAGTACCAGGTCATAGTGGTGAGACAAAAGGCGATGGATGAGGTTTTGAACTGATTGCGTCAGGTAGTTTCAAGGCAATTGGAGAGACTGACTATATTGAATAATATTATTAAATATATTTGGACCTGTTATTAGTGCGTGTCATTTTACCATTTTATAGTACATAGGGAGACACAAATTTCGAAAACGATCATCACATGAAAACTGAGGCCGATACAGAAATTCTGAAATTACATCTGAATTGAGAGGTAAGTTATCTTCCAGAAAGTGTGTTTGTTCTTGTTACAGAAATAGATTTTTATATATGTTTTATAATTATTATTTATTATTATGTAAAATTAATAAGCTAGGCATTTTAGAAGTCAATGAAGTAAATTATTTTAATATAATTATAATTTTTCGCCATTTTAAAAACTTGCTTGGTAATGTAATTTTAACTATCCCGATCTACACGTCATCTCAATTGGCAGATCGCCCTTCGACGCTATTGGATGCTGAGGTCCAAGATAGCTGGCTTCCCCTCCAGTAAAATACCAGTGCCGTCTGTGATATAATACTCTCTGGCACGGGCTGAGCATTAGGGCTTCTAGGGCGGTCAGTGACGCGCTCACGTCACTAGCAGCGCATACACCTTTCCACTCTACCGTCAGTAGAACAGTTCTAAATGGTAGCCTTTACAATAAGCCACTCGGAAGCACCGCTGTTGGCTGCCGACACCAATTTATTTATTTATTTTACGACAAAAAAAGTTAAAAACATGTCGACGTGCTATGGGAGAAGTGAATTCTGGCACGTTTTCAAAATCTTGATCCTACCTAACCATACTACTTGAATTTTGAATAAAGAAAAAATGAGGGTTTTTAACAAGATTGTTAACAAATATTCCCAGATATAATAAAATATATATTTTAAGGGCAAATCAATAATCTCTTATCACTCTTCATGTCCTTCGTCAAGGAATAATCTTCCTGCCGCGACATGGGTACAATAATTTGAATAACTATTGTACCACTGAATTCTAGAAGACTTGCACAAATAATGAAGTAATAGCCACCGTGTGGAGCACGAACCCTTCCTTTCCTGGCGCCAGTCGAGGGCCTGTGAGTGAAGGTGTCCGGCGCTTCTCGGTGGCGCTAGAGTGAAGTCGAACTAAGTCGTTAAATACTTGTTATAAGTGTTTCAAACTCAATGTTGATTTTAACTTCAATAATGTATAAATGTTGGGTAGAAATATTGATAACAGGCAAAAAGACGGTGGTATTTGTCAAAAACAGCGCGTCAGAACCTTACTTTATGCACTGCGGGCACGCCAGGTTAGTGTATCAAATCACATCTTTATTTCAGAAAAAACGAAGGAAGTTACTAATATCTAGTTCCACCCGCTGATGAATTTCCCTTTAGTTCAGAATAGGTCTGCCAACGGTTGGCTGGCTAGGAGAGTAAATACACAATATTCTTAAACTTTTGACCGATAGAATACAAAAATTTCCTATCCACATTGGCACGTCAGTCTCAGGAATGCCGGCTGTGTCTTTGTTTTCATGTAACCTTTGGAGACTGCCAAACAAATTTTCTTGTTTTGAATTTTGAATAGTATAAAATGCGAGTTCATATCTTTTTGTGTTGGGTACCCTTTTCTATGTTTTAAACAGAAGTATATGTACTCAAAATATGTGTTGTTTCTAATCTGATGATGGGAAATTGAGCCTCGAAACGTCGCTTTGTAAATGATCAATAAATACATTATTAACTGCGTTAGTTCTTTCAAGAAACTTTCGTCTCATAAAATGGCCAAAAATAATTTTCCTAGAAAAGACATAATATACTCAGGTCATATTAATAGACCAAATTAAATTGTTTTTATTCTGTATTAAAATGAGTATTCTTGCAAGGAAAGAAGTAATGGAAAATTAACAATTAACACCTCAAACTTTATTGTCACTTTACAATACTACAAAAAAAACAAATTAGTTTTATTAATTACAATCACTATTATCCACAAGAAACATTTAAAAATATTGCAGAAAGTCATTTTAGTATTTAATGTACACAACCATACATACATACTATTTTACTAAAAAAATTTCGGAACCAAACAACAATTTTGCTCAAATAGATATATACAGTTATTTTTGAAATAATATATAATACAAGCAATTATCAATACAAATATATGTTTACAGTACATAAATAGTTTTGAACAAAGTGTAGTAAGGCTCAGATAATGAAATTCATTTTAGTTGATGACAACTACAAGATTGCAAAGTGAGTCATGTCCACTGCAATGCCACATTATAGAAGTGAATTTTGTCTAAAAGTTCTTCTAAACGGCTTTTATACAAAAGGCAAACGGGTTTAATTATTAGGAATGGTATTGTTTTAAAGGTATTTGTTTGTAATGGTTTCTGAAACGCAAACAACTACTGCATCTCTCTTATTCAGGAAATATACATGGACATGAATATATAAATTGGACATGAATCAATTTACAACACGAAGAGCCCTGTAAGACATACTTGTGAGAAACAATATATTATTTCAACTCTTACTCCCGTAACTACAGTGATTAAGAGCAGAACTTATCCACTATTAACTTTGTTTTCTACTTCGTATTAAATTGTAAAACGCTGTAACAAATTTGTTGTTGATAAATTAAAATTATAAAAACATTTTAGTTAGTAACATATGTTATTAAGAAATAAAATTTTAAAATGTCAATGTTCACAGAAAGGTTGTTTACAGCACCTGTGCCAAAACTAACCTTTTAGAGTAGCGCAAGTTTTAAATCTTTCTCGGAGGGGTCTTCGTCGCCCTCCTCAGCTAGGAGGAGCAGTCATCACTGTCACTGCAGCCGTCGCTTCCTTTCATTGTCGTCCTCAAAGGAACTGTCCCGTAAAGAAACAATAATTTTGTCCACTTCTTCGTTCATGATCATGTCTGTTTTAATAAATTTCGCTTCGATTTTCTTCACGTATTCAAAACACTTCTTCCATCAATATGGGCAATATTCAGAAAATAATATTCGGTATACATTTTTCCTAGCTCAGAGTGGTACTGATGCTTTGTTTAGCAACACAAATCTTAACGTAACCCAGAACTAATTCAATAGAATTGAGAACGTGATAGTAAGATGGGAGCTTGAGGTTGAAGCCACTTTACCTGCGAATGGTGGTCTTAGAAACAAATAATAACACAACATTACGCCTGTGAACTTCACTTGAAATTAGGCCTACGCTAAGACACCACTGCACATTACTCAAACACGAAAGGATAGGACTGAGGTCCATGGGTGATGTTACATATGTTTTCTTTTACTGAACTGTTTTCTTTATGTTACTCATACTGAATTTTTTTAATTGTTGGAATAAAGAAATTAAATATTTTACTGAACTACCAGAAGTATCAGGGAGCCAGCTATTTGGCTTTTGAATTCAAGTTTTTCCCGGTTTTCTAGGTCTGAGAATATAAATTTTCCAGTTTTTTCGCACATTACAACACATTTTACCTTCTACCGCTTACACAGTAGAGAGAAAGTTATGTAATGCTGCGGATAAAGCGAATTTTCCGCAGAAAAACACTCATTCCCGGGGCCCCTAGTAAAGAAAAGGATAAATCAAAGCTAAATTTATTAAAAATCTTCTAATACGTGGTGTAGCCATAATATATGTTTTTGTAGGTCCTAAATAACGAAAACTCGATTGACGGCGAAACGTCCGTCCGTCCGACAGTGAACAACGTGGCAGCTAAAACGTTCAGCCGACTTTCTTCAAAATTCATATTCTGGCGATTATCGATCCCATAAATTTGAAACGATATTATAATTTTGGAGGCACTTTACATGCAATCCTCTGATATATTCCAAATTTTCAAAGAAATGGCTCCAATGTTTTTGATTAAATTTTGTTGTTGGATAGTGTGAAGGCCATTTAAAAGAATGGTCAGGACTCATGTTAATTGAAAACCCTGATTTTTGAAATTGCAAACGTTCAAATTTCTTCGGCGTCTTCCTACAACTACAAATATGAAGACTTTTTCTTAGTGAAATCTTCTCATCAAAAAAAGATCTTTTAAATAATATAATGTTCATTTTTCGAAATTCTGTGTCAAACATTGACATATTTTAAACATTTTCTTAAAATGGCACATTTTTAATTACATTTGGGGATGGGGTAACGACGGTCTATGTGCATATGAAGTTAAGTGGGTTGGATGGAGGACTGCTTGGCGCGAGGGAGTATCAACATTGGATAATTTCGCGCCATAGGAGGCAATCAGAATATCCCGCCTTCGGCTCAGAGATGGTTCTCCAGCCTCGAACAAGAGGCATTCGATGCGACTCGTGCGGTAGGCGCCTGTACTAATCCTTATGCCAGCAATATGTATGGTCTTTAATGGCCCGAGGGTTGATGGAGAGCTGGCCCATACACTATGCATCCGTAATCCAAGATAGGGCGGATGAGAGTTTATACAAACGCAAAAGACAAACACGGTGTGCGCCACAAGAACTACCAGTAAGAGTGCGAAGGAGATTCATAGGTGATACACATCGGCAAAGAAGTGGAAATCTGCGTAGCGAGGGTGACTAAGTTGTCCATGGTTGACCTGTGCTTCCTGAAGCCACATTGAAAAAGGTGTAAATAGGTTCTTTGTTCCAGGAGCCAGACCAGACGTGTATGTACCATTGCTCTAAATGTTTACACACAGCTAGTAGCGAGATTGGGCGGTAACTGAAGGGTTGTTCTGTCCTTTCCTTCTTTAGGATTGGGAGAACAATGGCCTCACCAAATCCATGGTTTAGCATGTTCAGCCCAAATCTTGTTGAAAATGCTGAGGAGAAAAGAACGAGCGTTTTCAGGTAGGTGTTTCAACATTTGGTTATCTGGCCCGGTCCTGGAGCTGAATCTTTCGCACAAGGGAGGGCACAGGAGAGTTCGTCCATGGAGAAAAATACATTATAATCTTCCTCCGCGTGACTCGAGAAATCTAATTTACTGTTTTCCATTTTTCTTTTCGTGTTTTGAAAGCCAGAAGGGCAGTGTACGGAGCTGGAGATGTGTTCGTAATGAGAGGCCATTTCTTCAGCAATTTCTTGTGGAGAGGTTAGGAGATTTTCAGGGCTTATGGTAAATGGAATAGACGGCGAAGGGGAGTCTTCCACCGATCTGTCGGACCTTTCTCCACACAAGTTTAGGGGATGAACGGCAAGACAGTGACGAGACGTAGGCTCTCCCGGACGCAGCCTTACTTTCCCGTATCGTTAATCTAGCTCTGGCTCGGGATCTTTTATAATTTATTAGGTTTTCCATGGTTGGGAACCTACTAAGTTTGCCAATGCCCTCTTCCGATAACGGACCGCGGTGGCACAATCAGCGTTGCACCATGGCACAGGGGGGTGTCGGGCATGGCCCGATGACTTCGGGATGGCAAATGAGGCCGCATGAAGGACGGCGTTATTAAAATGCGCAACCATAGCATCGATGTCGTTTGAGCAGTTTTCCGATATTCTTAATTCTTTCTTGAATATTTCCCATTCAGCTCGGTGGATTAGCCACCGAGGAAGGCGGGCAACGTTCAGATCGAGAATATCGAGGTTGACCCGAATGGGAAAATGGTCACTGCCATGCAGGTCGCCAAGGACAGTCCACTCGCAGATTTTAGAAACAGAGGGACTACAGAAAGCTAGGTCCACGGACGAGTAAGTGTTAGAAGCTACGGAAAAGTGTGCTTTCGCACTTAAGTTTTGCTATTATGATATTTTCAAGTAACCTGCCTCTCGTGCACGACCTTGTGCCACCCCAGGCAGGGTTATGGGCGTTGAAGTCCCCCCACAATAAGAAAAGGTGCAGGCATCTGGGAGCACATCTTCCAGTTCTTTCTGTGACACGACTTGTCCAGGCGGGATATAAACGTTGCAAATGGCAACAGAAATAGTTCGGTAATTCTCACGAACGCAAGATATCCGGATAGTGGTTCGTATGTCTATTTCTTTAGATACCAGAGAGTCTGTGATAAAAGTGGCGACTCTGCCATGGGCGCGGAGGCCATCGTCTACGTCCTGTCTTTAATAACAAAAGCCGCGTAGAGCTCAGAACGGAGATGTGTTTTCTGTAGGCAGATAACCACGGGTCTATACATAAACATTAGTAACTTCAATTCGTCCAACGTGTACGAAAGCCATTTAAGTTCCATGAGAGGAGAGCCATATTTTCTAGTTCTTAGGTTTTTTGGTACTAGGATGGGTTATGTATCGGGTTTCTTTTTCCTTTTCAGTTGGAGAGTAATGGGTTTGTTCAACCGGAGTTCCTCATTCCCAGCAGAGTCATCTTGACTACTGCTAGAGGGAGTCGCATGTATTGGGACACCACGGTCCCTTGAGACAGGCGACCTAGATCTACCAATAGGGCCGGCTATCTAGCAATAGCTGTCGGCCTCAGCTTCTCTGGATGCGTTTGAGTGATTGTTGAAATGTTTGTTTTGGTTTCCGTTTTTGTTTCAGACTGGACAACAGATTTGGGATAGGCATCTCCGCCGATGTCATGAAAGGACACCTGACAGCCAGCATTGCGCAAAGTGGAGGCTTTAGGCGTTTGGGTTTCAGAATTTACTCTCTCTTGTTGACCCACGGCGTCAGCGAAACTGCGGGCCATGTCCACGGGGTTTCGCGTTTGTAACAGGCGTCGTGCCTCCGGAAAGAAACTTTCTCAGAGCCCCTGATCTTCTGTATCTTTTTCTCTTAAGAAAATGGGGCACTGGTTGGAATTTGATGGATGTTTTTCACAACAGTTCACGCACTTAGCCACTGCGGAGCAGTTGAGTCTTACAAGCCTCCTTTAGATTGTGGGAGAAATAGATGTGAATTTACATTGCCTCCAGCCCGCCAAGATTTCCATTTACAGGAACACCTTCTGTTTTTGTTGAAAATGATTTTGAAGATGATTTAGAATATATGGATTATTTTTGACGACAAATTAGTAGACATTATTGTGTCAGAAACTAACAGATGTGCTAAAGATCTGAACATTTCTTCATGGAATGACGCTACCGGCGATGAAATGAGAATTTTTATCAGTGTGATACTGCTTCAAAGTATCGTAAAGAAACCCAGCTATCAGATGTATTGAGTAAACATCCCATGCTTGAAACTCCAATATTTCGTCAATTGCTTTCTATAAACGATTTTGATGCCTTCATTTTTCGGACAACTCTACATTTAATCTGACGACCATCCACAACCAAAACTAAATAAAATTTGGCCAATTTTGGAACACCTAAACAATACGTTCAAAAGTGTTTATACTCCAGAGAGAGACGTGACAATAGACGAAAGCCTAATGTATAAAGGAAGATTAGGTTGGGTGCAGTACATGCCACTAAAAAGAGAACGATTTGGTATCTAAACATATATGTTATGTGGTCAAGTCTGGGTATGTATGGTCTATGATCATATATACAGGTAAAGGAACAAAATTTGATGAATATAAGAATCTTCCTCAGTCATCTCAAATAGTATGAGTCTCATCAAACCTCTTTTCAACAAAGGTTACTGCCTAACAATAGACAATTTTTCACTTCCCGGAGCTAGCAGACATTCTTGTGCTTCAAAGAACTGATGTCTATGGCACTGTGCGAACTTCTGGAAAGATATGCCGTCAGGATTTCGCAATAAGAAACTTAGGAAAGGAGAAATGATTGCGTATCAGAGGGGTAAAGTAACTGCGATGAGGTGGAAAGATAAGCGTGATGTCTCTTTGTTGATCACTATCCACAATTCAGAATTGAAGACAGTACATAAGAAAGGCAAACAGATACAGAAGCCAGCAGCTGTCATATATAATGACACAATGGGAGGAGTTGATAGAGTCAACCAGCATTTAGCAGACAATCCTATCACTCGCAAAGAGGAAGAAATATTACAAAAGATTTTTCATCTCCTTGATTTAGTCTTGTGGAATTCATTTGTGCTGTATAAAAAAAATCTGGGGGCCGAAAGAATTCTCTTGATTTCCGCATTGCTGTGATTGAGAAGTTGACAGCCAAACATCACAGGCAGGAATTCTCCCCAAAGGCATCAGGACATCCCTCCAGCAGTACCAATCCGTGTCGTCTTGTTGGTAGGCATTTTCTTTCGTTGATTCTTCCCACAGAAAAAAAAGCAGAATCCTACGAAAATATGCGGGATGTGCAGTCGAGTACGCGACGCAAAGGGGAAGAAAACAAGGCGTGAATCGAGATATATGTGCGAGGATTGTGACGTCGCTCTTGTGTAGTTCCATGTTTTAAAGCATATCACACCGCTACAAACATTTGATGGTATTAGTATAAAATGCATTTTTTTACTCGAACGTAATAAAAATAAATTCATTGGAAAGTTATGTATGTAAAAATATTATTCCCTGACATTTTGACAACTCCTAGGTACATGACTAATTGCGAACATGAACTAGTATACTCAGGTTTTAAAATACACAATATTTAAAGTTCCATTGTTGTGCCTTTAATGTATAATTTTAAAAATCATTATTTGCGGTTATCAGTATTCGAACTAAACAAAATCAACAATAAAAATGAAATTTTGGACCGCCTTTAGTTTCATAATTGGTAAGTTAAGTGGTTAAAAGATACTGACGATAAGAAGATATCTAAGAAAACACAATAAAATAGCTACACAATACTACAGAATCCTCTATGAAAGTACAAATCATACACCCACAAAACTGTATGATGACAACGAAAAAGATGAAACCGAAATACCACCATTCATCATATCTGAAGTACGTGGGCAATTCCGGAAATGAAAACTGAAAAACGCCGGGAGAAGATGACATTCTTGTCGAACTTCTTAAGGAAGGTACAGACGAAGTACTCAAAGAAAGTGTCAAACCTTTCAACCATATGCTAAAGTCGGAAGAACTCCCCTTACAATGGTACGCAGGTACCATAATACTCATTCACAAAAGTTAACAGAGACAATCACTAACTATATGCCAATTAGTCTTATGTCCAACATGTACAAACTCTTCTCTAAAATCCTGACTAGAAGAATGACCAAAATACTGGACGAACAGCAGCCACCCGGGAAAAAGCAGGTTTTCGAACAGGGTTCACACACAGACCACCTGCAAACAATCAGATCATCGAAAAAGCACAAGAATTTAATATAAAATTGCATAGCATTTGTTGATTTTACGAAGGCCTTGACTTGTAGAACACTCATTTACACTTCAAGCACTCAAGAATCAAGAAGTCCCCAACAAATATATTAATATTTTAAAACAACTATATGCACACGGCCAAGCACAAGTAAGTACAGATCAAAAAGGAGAAATATTTCCAACTAAGAGAGGATTAATTAAAATGCTTATGCACATTTGGTATTCACAGACGATACTTAACCCTTGGATGCATGACCCGGTCTTTGGACCTGACGGCATATTGTATGTGAATATCTTTATCGGAATTGAATTTTAGAATCCCACCTTCCTTTAATACTCTATTAAAGCTTTGCGTTCCATATTATACTTTGTTTGAAGCAAATGGGCTTTTTGTTAATTTTATTTTTAATTTTTTTTTTGTATACCTCTTTTACATGACCCGGGCACTAGACCCAGTGACATATTTCGCATTTCGCAGCATGACATGGCCATAAAAATGCTTCATGAGGTACCTATAGGCCATCTACTGGCCATTTTAATTATTAGAGATGATTCATTAGTTTCGGCACTAGGGTGCAGCACATACTTTATTTGTTGTTCGTAGTTAGATGTGGAGCGAGGCTGGATTTTCTGTTTCGTGCAACGTGTTCACGCAACGTTCATTCTCAGAATAAGTGTTTCCTGTTGTTTTGTTGTTGTGAGCACTGTGATATTTTACGGTAAGTGCTGAACTATTACTTGCAATTTAAATTTATTCATTGATCATAATACAGTTCTGGTTTACATTTTGAATTTTTAGGTTGAGGTTATTTTATTGTCTGTATAATACAAAATGACAAAACTAATTGTAGCTTATTTCTTGAAGATATGTCAACACCTCGGAGAAATAGAGTCTGATGCAGTACCACCTACTTCTACAAACTTTGAAACAGTATGTTCAGGTGGATAGCTGAAGATGAATACTGAGTTCAGGAGAGGCATGTTTTCGGACTCTGACAAAATCCTACATGCCATTGGAAGCAGAGAAAAATACATCAGAAAGTAATTCATATGAAGAAGATTCGAGCTGTGAAGATGAAGGAGAAACATCTTTATTTCAGAGTCAACAAAGTTCCACTGATGATGTATTTGTTTCTCCAATGGTTCAGTTTGGAGTAAAGCAACACCGTCTCAGAGTCGTGCTCGGTGTATAACGTCATCAAATTTCAGCCAGGTCCTTCAGAGGCGTTACAACAGCAAATTTGAAAGATGCTTGGGATTACTATTCCACAAGTAATTGTAGAGGAAATACAAAGATGCACAAATTTGGAAGAAAAACAAGTATCTTTGGAAAAACAAAAAAAGTGGCAATGTATTAGTATTGCAGAAATGAATGCGTTTCTTGGTATACTTCTTCATGCTGGTGCAGATAAAATTGGGACGTTCAATAAGAGAAATTTTTTTGGGAAATTATGCCAATCCAGTTTATCGAGCAACAATGTCCGTAAATAGGTTTGAAGACATTAGACGATACCTGCGTTTTGATGACAGACGGACAAGGCAAGACAGATTACAAACAGATAACCTCGCTCACATTAGTTATGTTTGGGAGTATTTATTCAACAATGCCGCAGAGTATTTGTGATAAATGAGCATGCCACGATTGATGAACAATTAGTGTCTTTCAGAGGACGATTAAATTCAAACAATACATGCCTAGTAAGCCAGGAAAATATGGTTTGAAAATATTTTGGATGTGTGAATCGTCATCAGGGTACGCTATAGATGGTATGATTTATACAGGCAGGAAATTGGAGCCTCCTCAAAAGACATAGCTATGAACACTGTAAAGCGCTTGGTGGAAACAGTACAAATTCTTCCGAAATGTCACAATGGACAACTTTTCACAAGTGTCCTCTTGCTCGTTACCTTTTAGATAGAAGGTTAACACTGGTGGAACGATGAGAGAGAACAAGAGAGATATACCAGCAAATTTAAACCAACAATGCTGTCGATGTTTACTCGTCCAAATTTGTTTTCAAAATGACATGACATTAGTTAGCTATGTCCCAAAAGAAGAAAAGTGTCATACTTTGAGGGACAATGCATCATAACAAAATCATTGAAGAAAGTTTCAATGAAGAAGAAACCAGAAATTGTAATATTTTATAATAAAACAAAAGGTGGTGTTGATGTCATGGACCAGAAAGTAAATAATTACACCTGCAAGCGTCAAACAAAAAGATGGCCGATGGCGCTTTGGTGTAATATAATGGATATCGCTGCTTTGAATGCCTTTATTCTTTACCAATGGCAACATCCAAATTTTTATCCAAAGATATCCCATAAAAAGGGGCCTATTTCTTAAAGAATTGTCAATGGAAATGATGAAGCCTTATATGATGGAAAGATCAACTAAAGCATCTCTACAAAGAAACATAAGGATGGACATAGAAAGTTTTTAGGGGAAGCAATACTGCAAATTCTGATAACAAAGAGAAACGTCTAACAATGAAAAAGATGTTGTGTATGCCCATCATCTAAAGATAGAAAAGTTATGACCACCTGCTGCAAATGCAACAAGCACGTTTGCAAGAACACAGCATTTTGATTTGTGAAAAATGCAGATAATTAGGATAATTTAAAAACAATGTAACAAACAATATAATATTTTGTATGTGTTTTAATTTTAAAAAGGTTTAAGCTTTAATTCTAAACATTCAATTTGTCAAAATAAATATCTATGTTCATTAAAATACGCAGAAAAGCTATTTATTTCAAGAATATCCAGAAAAAACACACCGGGTCTTTTGGACCCGGGTCATGAAAAGTGGTAAAATAGTAGGTCATGCATCAAGGGTTAACACAAGTACGATGCTAGCAGCGTTTCGTGTGGCAACAGCGTACTGCCTGTTTCACAGCCACTTGAATCCTACCTGAAGCGTTCATTCAAACTGGCCGTGAACGAGTCATATGCGTCCGTGAGCATCCGTAGGTAACCTAACCTCACGTACGCAGTCGTTGTGCTACAGTCGTCGTGAACACTCTGGTCGTGGTACGTGCGTTTGCGATTGTTTGCACGTGTTGTGTCGAATACCAACATGCCTAAGGAAAACTGTTTTCCGACCAAGAAAAAATATTCTACGTGATTTAGTTATGAAGTATCGACACATCGTCGGAAACAAAACATCGTACAACAATATTTCCACCAAAGAAAAGACTGATGTATGGGAGAGATTGCAGAGGAGTAAACGCTATATCTGAGAACGTTCCGTAAGTATAATTTCAGAATATTTTACATTATCTTGATTTTGTTATTAATGCTTTAATTATCAATAATTTTTCTAACACTAATGTTTCATTCTAGAGAGAGCAAACAATTTTTAAAAATTGGGATAACATCAAATATAAACGAAAGACATTGTATGCTGCGGAGAAAAGAAACGCCATGAAAACAGGAAGAGTCCACCCTCACAAATGGTGATCGAGTGTGATCCTGAATTGGATGCTTTGGCATCGATATTGAACTAGGGGACACAATAGACTCTGATACGTGCAGATTGCAGAAATTTCAAATGCTGATTTGGAAGGTGCTACAGGATCTTATTCGTTGGTGAATAGTGTTCTTGTGACACGTACTGAAAGTGAAGATGTTCTGTGTAGTGTCCTTGTAAAGAAAATTTGGGAAGTAAGTTCGAGAAGAGAAGAGGTAGGGAAAGTTACGCTTTCTTGGTAGAAGCAGAAATGAGGATTATGAAAGCTAAAATGCATTAGAGTAGAAAAAGAGTTAGGAAATCAGAAAGAGGAGCAGAAATAGAAATTGAGCTCCTCAAAGAGCAAATAGAGTCAGAGAGGTTGCTGAAGGAGATTCAGTTGGCAGAATTGAATAAATGAGTTTTTTTTTTAAATTTATTTTTGTATTTTTACAATAAGTATTTTATTTTGTGCAAACATTATTCTTTATTATTATATTACATACTGAAGTGCTAGTCTGTAAAATTCCGCAAACATTTCTAAAGCTGCCAAGGACACCTTTGAAAGAGCAATCACGTGTTTTGAGCATACCTGAATTTGATTCCGCAGTACGCTATTGGTTTTAATGCACAAAAAGAAGAATACGTGCCTGACTTAATAAGGCGAAACAAATCGTTTCCTTTATGAACCATTCCTATGCGATGGTCTTCGGCCTACAACATCACTGTGTGATTTCTGGAGTTATCGGATATCCTTAGGGTTGCGGCTGTGTGAGAAGTTTGAGGAGCGCGCCTAAAGCGGCGCCAGACGGCGAGCAGGGTGCTGATGGTGCATTTGACGATTTCCTGCAAACTTCGAGAGCTATAGTATGTTTTCTAACGACCAAAATTATTTTGGATTATCTTTATAATGTAAGGGAGCTGGTAACATAATACAGAACAATGCATTCTTAAATCTGTAAATATATACATTTTTTCTATATACACTTGGTTACATTTTATCAATCCACAAAACTGACTTTAGAAAACCGTCGGGATTACTTACATATTAATTGATAACATTTGGCATAAAGAAGCATGGTATTAATGCCATCTCCTGCTCTCTGCAAGAGAAAATTCATATACGGTGCCCGAAGAACCGGAAAGGAAGATCACATTTTTGACTAGGGTACATTTCTCCTTACGGTGATATTGGGCTCAGGCAAATGAGACAAAGCATATTTGTTCAAGAATTTTAATTTTCTTTTGGGAAGATCCCTCAAGCTGGAAATGAAAGGAACAGAAGATCTCAACAAATGATTAAACATCTCCTGGATTGGGTGCAATCTTGAACATGTTCACGAGAATCCTTCTCGATACCGTCTTATATCTTTGTGAATAGAGTCTAGGCATATGGTCTAGTGAATATTTGGAAACATTTCTTGGCAGTTTCCAGTGCCTACTACTATAAAAAGTAATGCTGATGGCGTATCCAAGTATTTAATTGCCAATAAAATTTTTCTAAATCTCTTAATTAAACCCTTATCTATCCCCGTTATTTCTGAGGAATCTTTAGACTTCTCAAATAAGCGTCTTACTGAATTACTATCGTAGCTATTAACATTATCCTGTTTGAAAAGCTCTATATTCAGACCCATTTTTATTTGATTTGCATTTGAATGCGTTTCTTGTCCATATTTAAACAGTAATTACAGTATTATTTCATTAAAAAACAATATAATACTAATTTTGTAACAATAACAATGAAAACGAAATAATTGTTGGTATGTAACATACGAGTTAAGTAAGCAAATGTAGATTTATTTATTTATCGTATGGTAATACACAAGGTGATATATATAAACAACTTACCTGCAGAAATGTAAGATATTGTACCAAAACCAAAACAAACAGAATACAATTCATAAGATTCAAATTTATAAGCAAACATTAAAATTTTTAATATATTCAATTGCAGCACTAGTTGCCGTCAGGAAATCGTCAAATGGTCCGTCATACGCTCTATCAGCGCATTCCGTTATGATGTGGCGTACGGTTTGTCTAGTTGCTCCACAGTCGCAGTTTGGCGTCAAGACCTTACCCCATTTATGTAGGGAGTCCGCGCATCTTCCATTATTAGTCCGTATTCTATTGATTGTTGTCCAAATTTTGGGGTGTAAAGTTAGCTTGCCTCCACGTGGTGCACCCTGGGTAACGCTAAAGAGCTAACAACATTGGTAGCCAAATAATCCTTGGATCTCCTGGCTAAAGCACATGATGAATGATATGAAAGCAAATGTAGATTCGGAGCTCAACTCTCGTAGAGGAAAGACCTCCCCGCGAGCGCTCATGCCTACCGCTATCAGCGGACGTTCAACAAGTGAAAGTGACTACTTATTAGTGCGACAACAAGAAGTGAGAACAAAACCACACCAAGTCGGTGTGGGCCACGGCCTAAATGCCGCATTGCGGCATATTGCAACGAAATAACGACTTGTATAATTTCGTGTAGCAAGATCTGGTGAAAAATGGACAACACAAGTTGCCCTTCAACAGGTCAACTAATATCAGCAGCGATGGCTGTGGTAAACGAAATAAATCTACATGAAAACCTTGGTGAAGTGCAAAATACTGTTTATGGTTCGGCTCAACTTATCAAGATCCAAAAATCGCCTTCTTAGAACAGCAGATCGCAATCCTACAGCAACAAGCTCAAGAACTAAGGGAAATTGTAAATTCACAACAAGAGGTAATTTATTCCTTCCAGCAAAGTGTTCCTTGTAACCTTCAAAGTGATAATAGTATTCTACCTAATCCAAATTTGGAGAAAAGCCAAAATGATTATACCAACCCCAAGCGAAAAAGAACAGATTATCAGTGTAGTGAAAATAGTGCTAGTTCAAACTCCAGGCATAACATAGGTAGTACTGAAACCAGACTTTCAGCAGCAAGTGACCCAGAAGATAGAGACGTAAGTGATAACACATCAAACTTAGAGAGTATTAACATTCCTCCTATCAATATCCCAAAATCTGCCAACATATTACGTAATTTCTCTAGTTTTATAACAGACATAAAATCCATAACTACTAATGATTTCGAAAAAAAAGTTAAAACTCTACATCTCAATGTTCTTTAAAACTATAATAGATTTTAGAAAATATAGAACCCACTGTGACTCCAATGAAATACCTTACTTCACATATAGAGATCCTACTAATAAAACACTCTCTGCAATAATATCAAATCCAAATGATGAAATCAAAACAGAGTTACTTAAAAATTACCCAATAATATCTGTCTATAGACTGTTTGGCAAAAATAGAGAATCATTAGAAATCTGTGCATTAGAACTCTATGATAATGACCAAGGAAGAGATATTGTGAAATTAAATAAATTATTCAATAGTATTGTAAAAATTAAATTTAAAAATAAAATAAGCCCTATACAATGTAAAAATTGTCAGAGGTTCAATCACACCCAGGCAAACTGCAAAATGGAACCTAGATGTGTTCGTTGTACTGACAACCACCATTACTCAAAATGTAACAAACCAAAATAACTGTTTCAAAAATCATACAGCAAATTACAGAGGTTGTCCAGTTTTTGCTAAAAATTCTACAAATAACCAAAGTACTAATAATCAAAAATATATCCAAACCAGAAGAAAAACAAATAATTTTCAAAATAACAGGACTACTAAAGAATTTAACAACACATACTACTCTACACCTGCATCAAATACTCAAAGCGTAAATCACTTCCCTCATTTACCTACACCTTCTGGAAGATCTCAAAATGTTTTACAACAACAATACAATACCGAAAACAACAGGTACAATCTCACACCTATTATTCCTATTGTAACAACTCAGATAATTAATGCTATAATCCCCCATATTCAAAATTTAATACAACAAATTCTTCCAAATTATATAAATAATGGACCACAAACTTAACTTTCTTAAGTTATTAAATTGGAATGCCAATGGATTTCAAAACAAATACTTGAGTTCAAACACTTCCTGCATGTACATAAAATTGACATTGCATGCATCACAGAAACACATCTAAATAATAGTATTAAATTATATATTCCAGGTTATCAAGTTTACAGGGAAGACAGAATATCTAATCATTCTAGTGGAGGTGTTGCTATTATTATTAAGAAAACAATAAACATCAACAAATTTATATCCCCACCTCTAATAAATTAGAACTTTTAGCAATAAATATACATTTAATTTCAGGTCAAACAACTTTGGTAACAGCCTACAAACCACCAAAATATAAAATACCAATTTCAATACTTAAATCAATGTTAAGTTGTACAAATCAAATTTTATTAATCGGGGATTTAAATGCAAAAAATACAGAATGGGGTTGTAACACAACAACTCCCCAAAGGGAAATTATTCTTGAAACTGCTATTCAAAACAATTGGAAATACATGCCCCTCCTTTTCCAACATTTTATTCCTACAATAGCAGTATAACTCCTGATATATTAGATATCATTGTTACTAATAATTTTACACTACCAATCTCTCAATATCCTATCCCTGCTCTAAATTCAGATCACAACCCAGTCATAGTGGCAATTAATTCATCATACTCTCCATATTTAAATAAAAATTTTCTACTTACTGAACCACTCAACTGGAAACAGTTCCATTTAAATATATTAAATATAAATGTGTACCCAAAAAACCTTAATAATGAAAAAGACATAGACCAAGCAATTACAAGATTTCATTCTAATATAATAACTGCTATCAAATTATCTTCAGTACAAAGAATTTAAAAAAATACAATTAACAAAAAAATTAATAAAAAAAATTTAAAAAAAATCAAAACTTTAATAATTATATCTCACAAATTCAACCCAACTCAACAGTCCTATGGTCAGCTATTAAACAAATAACAAAAAAACCTACTCAAATCCCCAAAATGAAACAAGACAAAAGAATTGCAACTTCAGACAAAGAAAAAGCAGAACTTTTAGCTACTCACTTTGAATCAATTTTCAATAATACTACTATTTTAAACCCTTTATTTTATAATACAATTACACAAAAAATTTTTTCATTATTAAAAAATTAAAAAACAAAAAATCACCTGGAATTGATAAAATACCTAATATTATTATTAAAAATCTCCCTACCCCAGCAATTAATTCTTTAACTGCCATATATAACTCATGTTTAAGATTAAATTATTTTCCAAACCAATGGAAAATTGCATTAGTTCTCCCTATACACAAAACTGGTAAAGATCCAACATCTCCAGTAAACTACAGACCAATTAGTCTTCTTCCCACCTTCTCAAAAATCTTTGAAAAAGCCTTACTAACACGAATCAACAAGTTTATAAATAACAACAATATTCTACCTAACGTACAATTTGGTTTCCGTCAAAACCATTCAACTACACACCAATTATTAAGATTAACTGATCATATTACCACTAATTTTCATAATGCACAACATACTTTGGCCTTATTTTTGGACATCGAAAAAGCCTTTGATAGAATGTGGCATACTGGCTTGCTATACAAAATGAGACAATATGGTTTTCCCATTTACTTACAGAAAATAATTAAAAGTTTTCTTACTAACAGAAGTTTTAAAGTTCAACTCAACACTGAAATATCAAAAACTCGATTTATGACCACTGGAACTCTACAGGGATCTCCATTATCCCCAACTCTGTTTAATATTTTCTTATCTGATATCCCTTCACTAAGAGATTCAGAAATTGCGTTATTTGCAGACGACACAGCAGTCTATACATCGCATAAACATCTACCTGTAGGCAGTGATAACCTACAGGATGACTTAAATATTCTTTCTGATTGGTTTAATAAATGGAACATAATTATTAATCACTCTAAATGCCAGGCCAAAATTTTCACTTTAAGAAAAACAAAATTAATCTATCCTCTAATTCTAAATGGTAGAGCAATTAAATGGCTCCCTACCTCACAACCTGCAAAATATCTGGGACTATATTTTGATCGAAGACTCACATGGAGAGATCATATCACAAATGTGGCCAAAAACACTTTTATCAAAATGTTTCAACTATATCGACTCATAAACAAAACTCAAAATTAAACATGAAACATCCCATCAATATTTAGATACATATACGACAAGTCATTGACATGGTAGCCCCATTTGGGGAGGTGCTGCCCCAATACACATTCAAAAATTGCAAACCATACAAAATAAATTTCTACGATGGTCAGTTAATGCACCATGGTTTATAAGAAATGAACAGTTACACAAAGAACTCTCAATTGAAAACATAAAAACATGGATACTAATAATTAAAAAAATTTCCTATTATATGAAAGATTTAAACTAGGAAAAACATCTGCAACATATTAAGAATTAAATTTAAATTTTCAAAAGATTTACTAAAACCTCCATAATTTGACTACTATACATAAAGAATAATATACTACTGCTAATATATGATATCATTGTTTTGTTTCTAAAAAATAAAAAATGTAAATAACCAATTAAAACAAGATGTTAGAGGTCCCTCTATGGGTATCCCTCAGTATTTATGTACATAGATAAAGTGTAGCATCTAATTAATTTGTATATAGATTGTTTATTACTTGAAATAGTTATATAAATGTATTCAATACCTTGAAAGATTCTGTCTGTAATCGAACAAGGATAATAATAATTAAAAAAAAGTAAGCAAATGTTAATATGTTGTAAAGGTTGTCTTTTTTTTATAGGATTTATAGACAAAAACAGCTTCAATTTATTATAGACAACGTATCACCAGATATCAACGTATCACCGTATATCAGACAACGTATCCTAGAGCTTATGGGTTAGTTAAAGTTCACAAGAAAGATAATCCTATTAGACCAGTTGTGTCTTCAGTAAATGCTGCCACATATGAGCTCAGTAAATTCATTAATAGTATGCTTAAGAAGCTTGTTACCAATGACTATCATTATGGTGTAAAGAATAGTGCCAGTGTTAAGCAAAAACTTATGTGTATAAATTTATGTTATTTATAAACAGATGTTGAAACGATGTATCCTTCAATCCCCCACGAATTGATTTTTGATGTATTGGATAAAAAGTTAAGTGGGATTGACTCATATGAAGGTCTTCCATGTGATGAACTTATACTGGCCATTAGATTCATATGAAAAAACAATATATTTTTATATAATGTTGTATAAAAGCAATTAGATGGGTTACCTATAGGAGGTGTGTTAAGTAGCATTTTAGCTGAATTAGTTATGCGAGAGTTAGAGACAGGTGTGTTACAAGGATATGAAGTTAAATTATATTTACGATATGTAGATGATACCTTATTGATTGTTAACAAAAATATGGTTCAGATGATTCTACACAGTTTTAACTCCTATGATCCTAGGATAAAATTTACACTGGAGGAAGAAAACTATGGTGTTTTAAATTTTTTGGATTTGAAAATTATGAGGATGGGTAATAAGATTTCTACTGATTGGTATCATAAAGAAGTGTATGCAGGTGTTTTGTTAAATTACATGTCTTTACATCCAAAAAAAGGTCAAGATAGGTGTAATTTTAGGGTTAGTGGATAAAATAGTAAAGTTGTCTGATAAGTGTTATTACGATTAGAACTTGGAGTTGATATTTAATTTGTTGGTATGTAATAATTATCCTATAAAATTCATTTCTAAATATGTGAATAAAAGGTTGAATAGATATGTATGTGGGATTCTGATCATGACTTTTTGGGTTTTGTTGTATGTTAGTTTAGCAAGTGACCGCTAGATGCAGTTGCCACACTGCGCACTACTCTGTAAGCTCTGTACCATAGACTGATATGACTACTCTGTGATATAAGTGTCCTGTACTCAGTATTCTGTAACGGTGCAGTACAAACCATGTGCTCGTTTTCTTAAATAAAACTTTTATAAAATAAACAAGTGTTTATTTAACCACAACATGGCGCAGTCGTAAGCTGTCGGTAAACTCAGTCGTAAGTAGTGTGTTCTCAACATTTGTTTCGAACAAGTTAAAAGTTGCCTGATGTAATTCAGTGCCAGTAATCATTCGAAAAAGAGCATACTCGCAAACAATGGAATCGCTTAAGCAGCCTAAGCCGATGTCCATGGAAGGTGATCTTGGAATCAACTGGCAAAATTCAAAACAGTTTCAGTTGTATTGTGTTGCAACGGCATCAACAAAAGGATGAACAAATCCAAGTTGCAGTTTTATTGCATTGTGCCGGTGACAGTGTTGTCGATATTTTCAACACTTTAACATTGACTGAAGCAGAAAGAAAGTGTTTAAAACAGTGCTAAAGTAAATTGGACAAATTTTTCTTTACCACAAAAAATATCAGTGTCGAAGTCACAAGTTTAATACGCAGTGTGCAAGGTGCAAATGAAAGTTTTGACCAGTATCTTACAGAACTGAAAGCTTGCAGCGAATTGTGATTTCAGTAATCTTAAAGATCGTTTGATCAAGATCGAATCGTGAGTGGTATTTACGACCAAGGTTGGGACAGGCTTCTTCATGAAACAAACCTAACCTTAGACAAGGCAATAAAAATTTGCAAGGCCTGGAGAAGCAGACATTCACATAAAGACAATGACGGACAACACCAATAAGCTGTCAGTAAATGCATTTTAGAAAACAGTTTCATCCCAAGAAGAAACCAGGTGCTCATACAATGCAACAAGGACACACAAACAACGATCAGGAAGTACGCAAAATGTCTCAAGAAATCAGTACAGCCAACAGACCCAGTCAACAGAACAAAGCAACAAACAACTTCATCCAGACCAGGTTGTCAAGATGCGTTTGTTTCTAAAAAAACTTGTGTCCGGCAAGTGGTAGGTATGCTTAAAATGTAAAAAATTAGGTCATTTGCAAAAATGTGTCGTTCAAAGTTTGTAAATGCTATAGAAAATGGAAATGATGATGAATGTGAGTATATTCTTGGTGCACTTGAAATTAATGATATAAAATTAGAAAACAATTGGTTTACCATTTTAAAAGATTCTTGATTGCAATAAGACACTAAATTTAAACTTGATACAGGAGCACATGTTAATGTAATTCCAAGTATATTTTCAAAATTAGATGTATCACAAAATCTCAATCAATGTCAGTATGATATTTCTAATTATGGTGGGCAAAGCTCCATGTTATAGGTTCATGTAAACTGAATGTTTCCACTAACGATCAAAAGTACAAAATGGATTTTGTAATTGTTCGCCGACTGACAAATCAGCACCTATTATACCTGAGGGGTCTACAAAAAATTAGATTTAGTAGAAAAACTGTGATGCTTTAGAAGTTGACAATGAATCAATTTTATACAAAAGCATCGATGATTTTCAAGGTATAGGTAAGATTAGCATTAAACCTCATGATTTCAAACTAAAGAAGGTTATCAAGCTGTCCAGTTCCGTGTCGTAGAGTCCTTTTAAAATAATGAAAGATTTAAAATTGAGTTACAAAATGGAAGATGATGGTATCATCACTAAAATGACTAGACCATCAAATTTGTTAACCCATTGGTTTTAGTGCATAAACCAAATAAACCCCTGAGAATTTGTTTGGACCCTTTTCATTTAAATCAAGCTTTGGTAAGAGAAAGGTAGAATCCAACTTTTGAAAAAATTACAGCAAAATGGCTGGCTCAAAATTTTTCACAGTTCTCGATGCGCATAGAGGATTCTGGCAAATTGAGTTGTCAGATACAGCATCGAAGCTAACGACATTGCCCACCTTTTGGCAGGTATCGTTTTCTTAGGCTTCCATTTGGATTGCCCATAGCTCAGAGATTTTTCTAGAACTTTCAAAATCTTTGAAGATATTCCAAACATAAAAGTGTACATTGATGATCTCATTATATATTCAAAGACAAAGAAAGAACATGATGAAACTTTGAATCGTGTTCTCAACAAACTAAGAAAGAGTGAAAGATTTAGCCCAAACAAGATACAGTACTGTAGTAATCAGGTCAAGTACATGGGACATGTTATTTCTGTTGATAGATTAAAGCTGACACAGACAAAATGGAAACAATAAAACAGATACCAACACCCAAAGAATGTCTGGACTTAGCAGATTTTGGGAAAGATTACATATTTAGCTAAGTATATACCCAATCTATCTGACATCAGTACTAATTTGAGACAATTAAAGAAAAGTGCATTGGATGTGGACAGACCTACCAGAAAGAATTCCCTACAGTTAAAAAGTACTTTCAACCAGTCCTGTTTTTCAATTCTATGATGAAAAGAAACCGATAATTTTGTCGGTAGATAGTTCAAGGGACGGAATGGGAGCAGTAGTTATCCAGGATGAAACCAGTAGCGTACGCATCAGAATGTTTAACTGATACACAACAACGCTATGCACAATTGAAAAGAAATGCAGCTATGTATTCAGGTGCCAACGTTTCATCAATATCTTTATGGTAAAAATTTACAGTAGAATCAGATACAGACCATTAAGTCAATCTTTAAAAGGATCTAAACAAAACGATGCGACTACAACGCCTTCGTATCAGTTTGCAGCCATACCAATTTACAGTAAAATACAAACCCGGATCCCAATTATATTTAGCAGATGCTCTATCAAGAGCCAATTATGATGACAAAATTTTAAGTCAACAGAAATAGCTTAGATGCTCAGGTGAACTCTATTTTATTTCACAATATTTCTCCAAAAAGTTCGAAAGTTCAGAAGAAGCCAAAGACGAGGAATGCAAAACTTGATGACAGTAATTCTGGAAGGATAGAAATTCCAAAGGGCAGGTAAAGACGATATCAAGCCATACTGGTTTTTCAAAGATGGGAAATTTATTGTAGTCAAGGAACAATCTACAGAGGAGATCGATTGGTAATTCCCAAACCATGAGACAGACATGATAGATAGATTGCACTATAACCACATGGGAGTTGAGAAAACAATTTTAAAGGCAGTAGAAAATGTGTTTTTGGCCCTATTGACAAAGAAATTCAAGATGTCGTTAGAATTGTCCAGCTTGTTTAACTTTCAAAATAGTAATCAGAAAAAAACAATGATGACTGTGAAATTCCTGACTGACCATGGCACTAATAGCAGCTGATTTGTTCGAACTTAATAAAAGAAATATTTATTAATAGTAGACGCGTATTCACGATTTCAAGTATGTTGTTTGAATGATAACACTACATATGAGAATGTAATACATCATGTAAAATCGATATTTTCCAGACATGGTAAACGGAACTTCTATCACAGGCAATGATGTACAGTTCGTGAATCAAAGTTTCAAACTTTTTAGAAGACTGGGAAAATTGTACAAGACAAGCACTCAAGGTATCCACAGTCCCAAAGGCCTAATTGAGGCACGTTCAAACTATTAAGTCACTTTTAAAGAAAGCATTGTTTGACAACAGGATATACCCTTACGTTGCTTGAGTATAGAAATACGCCATTAGGTAGAGTCTTCCTTCTCCTGCTGAAATATTGTTCGGAAGACGATTAAATGGTATATTGCCAACGAACCAAAAAATGCTCTTGCCAAAATATAAACATGTGAGGTTCGAAAAGGTGAATGAAGATAAAAGCTAAGAGAAAAGCAATATTATGATACGAATGCAAAGATTTAACAGAACTAAAGAAAAGATGTCAAGTTATGGTTCAGTTAACAGAGAAGAGATTGGGAGGGAACCTGCGACCATTGATGTTGACCAAAGTAGACCTAGATCATATGTTGTTAAGTTAGATAGAAACGACCAAATTTGTGAGAAATCACAGATTTTTGAGAAATTTGAAGTTAACAGATTTGATAAGAACGACAATGTAGTTATGATGATCTTATAAACAAGTATCTCAAAAATGCATGTACAAGAATACACACTAACAAACACAGCTCAAAACGATACTAATGTCAATACAAAGGATGATGATCAAATGATGCTTATGTCAAACCACAAACACAAGAAATGTAATCAAACGAATCCAAAGGCTATTGGAGTTACAAGATCAGGTAGACTAGTAAACAAACAAAGTACTACAAAAATTATGTTTAAGATCAATAGATTAAGTTCAATATGTTGTATTTTTAAAGAATATCTTAATCTTTCGTTATATCTTGTGTAATGTCTTTTTATAAATTGTATCTTGTGAGGAGATGTTATTTTTTGAAGTGACCTGATGCAGTTGCCCCCTGCGCACTCTAAGCTCTGTACCATAGATATATATCTCTGGATTAAGTTCCTGTAAGTATTCTGAAAGGTCAGTAAAAACCATGTCTCTTTTTCTTAAAAAAAACTTTTATAAAAAAACAATGTTTTTTAACCCCAAACAGGTTTACAAGGAAGTAGAGCGCGGGTAAAAGGAAAAATGAACGAGTTGCTAGAGACCCCAGGACAGGCGGTGTTTAAAAACAGGAGGCGTAGGACGTGCTGTTGGTTGACGACCCGTGAAGGTTTTTATCAAATTGTATTTTTTTTTAAAAACCAAATGGACAACCCCGGTAATCTTCCCCATGAATATAAATAGGAACAAATTTTACGTCATCCCCCCCTTTGGGGTGGCGGTTATCATCTCCCGGGCGACCACGGGCCGCCGGTGAGCCGGTTTCATCCCCTCCCGGGGGACTCCCCCAAAAGGGTCGCGGTGTCGGTGGTTCTGGATTGTCGGGCGTATAAATACGCGACGGCCGGCGGCCAGTCTTTTGATCCGCAGTGGAAGCTAAACGGGGAATTTGTGCACCCGGGTGAATAGCTGTGCAGTATGTGTTCAGTGGTAACCCTTGTCAGTGCATCGTACTGGTGGGTGACTGAACTGTGGTCATCGAACTGTGATCAGTGCATGAACTTGGCCGTGAGGACTGTGCGAGTTGAAAGGGGAGTGTAGTTAAATAACAAAAATTATGAAATAAAGAAAAGAAGTATTTAAAAAAACTAAAAGGGGTTATGTAAATAAATAATCAATGTTTTCAGTGATTGTTTTAAATAACAAAATAAACTTTTTTAGTAAAAAATAATGGACTTTTAATTCCCCCAAAACGTAACAATTGGTGTCAGGTGTGGATAACAGTGGTAAATTAAACATTAATCAGATGAGTTTCAAAAAAGTTTTATGGGATCTAAAGTGGGATTGAAGGGAGTTAAAAGAGAGAAAAAACCCTTTCCCGGAACAAAGCAATTTAAAAAACTCCAAACCGATAAAGCAGGTGGGGATCCAGGAATTTTCTCTTCGAGACAACGGGAATTTTTTGACCCTATCAAAATTTTGGGAAAGGGAAAAATTAACTAAAAATTCCCAAATTTAAAAAAAAAAACGGCAAAAAATTCCCAAATTTTAAAAAGGGTTAAAGGGTTGGAAAATTCAAATTTTTAAAAGGGTTAAAAAAAATTTCCCAGAATTTTGAAGGAAAATTAAAAAAAAATTCAAATTTTGAAAAACGACTAAAAACCCCAAAGCTTTAGAAGAAAAATTGATCAAAAATTCCAGGTTTTTGGAAAGAAAGTTGGAAAAAAAATGAGAATAATAAATTGGTGCAGAAAAAATTGAGGATAATTTTGGAAAGAAGAAAAATGGAAAAAGAAAATTGAAGATGGATAAAAAATTTTGAAAATAAAAAAAAAGTTACTAAATCTTTAGAAGGGGGCTAAAGGGTTTTACCCCCTCAACAAAAAAATCAAAATAAACATCTTACGGGAACCACTAGAAATGGCCAGTAGCCCCTCGGGACCAGGGAAAACCAAAGTAAAAACCTACCTTTGATGGCACTTCTTCTGGTAAAATTTTTGAACAATTAAGGCTGCTGCGATAAATGGCGCCCAAACGTTGTGCACCCCCCTGATTTTTTTGCGTGGAACCCCTCGATATTCTAGAACAATACCGCCCATGAACGTCAATTTAGAAATTTTTCGAGACTAAAACCGTCCAGCGCACCGGGAAAGACTTTAAACCCCAGCTGAAATCGTTTCGAAGCCTAAAAGTTTAAGTTGGAAGCGTATTTCTCGTCTGGCCCCTTTCGGACCCTGATGCCTCGGAAAAATTCCCCAACGAAAGCCGTCTGTTTTATTAACCCTTTTTAAACAAAACAACAAAGACTGGAAGAAAAACTTTATGCCTGTGGCCTAAACCAGGTTGCAAAGCATAAAGTGACGGACAGTACGAGTTAAAACCGGCATCGATACATATGAAAAAAATTTTGGGGGCAATGTGGAAGGTTGGTACCAATTCTATAAAAACACAACCTCGATTTGGAATTGTGAAATTGGGGCCCGTGAAAAGTCGATGTGACCGTCCCAACAAAAAAAGGGCGCAGTCTTTTGGGGTGCAGCCAGCGGGGAACCGCAGGTTGAGGGAAAGGGGGCATCCTCGACCTTCAAAAAAACCCCTTTGAAATACTCAAGTCCTTCGACCCCTTCTGACAGCTTTTCGTAGATGCACTCTTGGAAGCCGTCGTCTTTTTTTGGATCGGGGTGAAACCAAAGGCATTATACAAAGATTTCCCAGATCATCTCATCATCCGTCAAATGGAAGCTGAACAACTGGTGACTCGGCGAATGTTGTGGGGATGGATGCCCTCCCTATTGGAACTGTTGCCAGTCATCGCCTGCTGGCCCCTATATGAAGAAAACAATTTAAAATGGATATTATGACGACATAGGGGTTCAGCTGGATTTACGACACGGTGTGCGAGATAACGAAGTGGGGTGGTTCTACTTCGTAACAACATTGCCGTAATAAAAACGTTGACACGTAATTTTGGGCGGAGCGGGGATGATGAAGCGAGCCCTGGGGGCGACGTTCCACTGGGGGTGCTATTCTGGAACCAAAAGCCCGACGGGACTTTGGTCGAGGAATTCTGGTGCCAAAAGAACTGGTGGTAAATAGAAAAATCCTGTGAGAATAAGGGGAAATTAATCACTATCCTGTTAAGTTGAGAAAGGAACGTGATTGGTAATTTTTCCGTATCCTCATTTTTCAGAATTAAACCTGAACCACCACAAAAGGAAATTCCCTGAACGCTGAATCGTTCAGAGGCATGTAAACATCTCGGAAGAGTGTCATAAGGCTGAAGACCAAATGGCGCTACCAGCTGTCTTTAAATGCAGTGACGGTGAAAAGGAAAAGACTGATTTGTTCGTCAGAATAGACCCCGAAACGCCCCCGATTCCCAAGCTGCTGAAGTTCCTCTGTCAAAAAAGGGAAGAACCCAGTGGATTATTAAAGGATGAAAAAGGATGGCGTAATCGACCCTCGCAGTCCTGGTTTCCCCCTCTTTTGTAAAAAAGAAAGCGGGCTGTTCTTTTCATTTCCGACAGCTAAAAAGTAACGAAGGGATAGCTATCCCCCCCGGATTGACGACTTTTGGCGCTCTCGGGGGCAAGATCTTCTCGACCTTGGCCTAAAAAAGCGGATACTGGAAAGTGAATTAGATCCCAGAGATCGAAAAAGGGGCATTACCATCGGATCAGGTTTGTGGCTTTTACAGTAATGCCTTTCGGACTTTTAATGCTCGCTCATTGAAGTTGTAAAACCTGAGAGGTCTGTCTGGGAGACATGTCTTGCCTCGACATATATTTTTGGAAAATCTTTGGGACCATCAAAAACCCTGAACAGGTGTTCAAGAGGTTGGAAGGGCAGACAAACTCAGCCCAGAAATGCCTTTATTTGGAAAAAGGTGTTCCTTGGACATTAGTATCTGGCCGGGGGTAGAACCTGATCCGGAAAGGAAACCAGGGTGGGCCCGGGCCCAAAGGGTAAACATGAATTGGGGAAATTTCCTGGGTCTATGTTATTTCCCTTTTTTGGGTTTTCCAACATCAAAAACCCTATTTAATGAGAAAGCGTTTGTTTTAATGGGGTCAAGACTGCCCCCCTTTTGAAAGCTTAAAGCCCATGAGTCCCCCATTTGCTATCCACTACCTCAGGAATTATATACTTGATACACCAAGTAACGTTGGTATTGGAGGGGATTATCCGATACAAGATGGAAAAAGGGAATCGTTACTTTGTAAAATCACAAAACCAGAACCGTATTGTGCCCCAAAATTTCTTTCTTGGGGAAAACCTTGAACACTTTCAAATATCTCTACTAAAAAATTTTTTTTGAAAGGGTCATGTCTTTGAAAAGGCTGCTGAACTTAGAATGGAAGGTCAAGTCCCATGGATTGAAAATTCAGAATTCACATTTAGAAAAAACATCGGGGGGAGTAGTCACCGGGAAAACTTCTCGAAAAACCTGCCCCAAACTGCAAGCTTTTTGTATGCGGGAGAAGTGTTCTACCAAGGGGCTGTCAGTTTACCCAAAGGCAACGAACTGAAAGATCAGAAAAAGGGCACGGAATTGAAAATGTTTTGGGAAAAGGAAAAAAGGGACGGAGACCCAAATTGGCAAAAAACTCCCGTTCCCAAAATAAAATCAATTTGGGGGCAGTGGGATTCATTACTGAAAGGAAAGGGGTTCTAAACAGATTTTGGAAAATGAGACAGCTGAAAAGGACAGATTTGGGAGTAAGGGGCTAAATATTTGGGGTTCTATGGAACGGAAGGGCACCTCAGTATAACAAAACCAAAAAAATCCGGGAAAGATTTTCTGGGTTTAAATTTCAAGCAAAAAAGATGTGGGGCCGTTCAAATTTTTTAACAATGGGCCACATAAAAGAGAAGAGCGAAGATGGGCAATACAACGTTGGTCCCTTTAACAATTTATTGACTTGGTTTTTCAATGTCAAATGATGAAATAAATACATATTGGCTATGGTTATTTGCAAGTGGGGGTTTAAACTATCCCCACCGCCAAAAAGGCCCTGCTATCTCAAATACTGGTTAAAGGGAAAGGGTGAGCCGTTTGGTGGCCCCTGGTTTCATTCAGATCAAAAGGGCGGAAAAGATCTGCAGTGTTTCAAAATTGAACTTTTGGGAAAAGAAAAACAAAAACAACAGCCCCCCATCCCAGTCAGACAATGGTGGAACGCGAACAGAACAATGAAATTTTTTGGGGGTCGTTCAGATCCCCCCGGGCGGGATTCATCTTTTTTTTTACCACCCCCCTTTTTCAGAGACAACTGGGAAAAAGCCCTAATATCCTCTTCGGCCAGGGAAATACGTCTACCATTGTCTACAGTTTGGTTTAAAACTAATGAAGAAATAGCCGGGGAAACTTTTTAAATGACCTGGGAAAAAGGACTAAATTTTAAAAAGGTGCGTGAAAAATCAAATCAAATTTACGGATGAAAGACCGGTATGACATCAAAAACTGAAAGGGGGGGTTATCAACCCCGGAGATCTGTCTGGCTGTTTTTCCCCCGCCCGGGGTTTGTGTAAAAAAACCCGTGGGAAAGGGCCGTACGAGGGCGTGAAGGATAAAATGTTGTCACGATTAAAAAAATTTCGATGAAAACGGGCGCAAACAGATTGGGGCGCAGGAAAAATTTTAAGAAAGACCCGAGTTTTGGCTGGGTAAGAATCACATTTTACGAGTTTATTCTCAGTATAATGAAAGCATCAAGGGGTTATGGGGTAACAATGGATGCCCGGATCTTTGCCCCCCCAGGAAATTCATTGCATTTGTCTGGGGTTTAGAAAATGAAATGTTGCCCGTATTCAGAAAATCGGAAAGGGTGAAAAAATTAAAAAAACAACCGATGTTTGGAAGGATCTCTCACAATCAGTCACTATTTTTTCCTTTTCCCAAAAAATAAGTCATTCAAACTCCTAGAAATATTTGGGGAAAATCTGATTGAAATTCAACAAGTACAAAAACAATCAGAAGATTGCCATGTCAAAAAAGGGGTGTGGGGTTTTATGGACTGAACTGGAGAATAGTGAAGCATGTTGGATCTGTTCCGGGACCTGGGGTTTGCATCTTAGTCTGCCAAACCCCCCGGGAATGTTTCATTCAAAAAAGGAAAATTTCTCCCCTTTTTAACCTCCAAATCCTGAGGGTCCAGCTGCAAAATCAGCATTTACTAAACGCGCTCCCGGCGGATCCCCAACTAAGGAGGGTAGTTAACGAAAGTCGTCATCCCCCCCACTTCGGGGGCGGGGGCGTCATCTCCGGGGACCAACCCCGGGGACACATTCATCCCTGCCGGCGGGCTCCTCAGAAGAGTCGCGGTGTGGATGGTTTTTGGGTTTCTGCAGTATAAATACCGACGGCCGGGGGCCCGAGTCATCTTGAGTCCAGTGGAACTAAACTTTAATGGCATCGGTGAATAGCTTCAGTAAATGTGTTCGTAAGTGAACCGTTGTGGATCACTTGGGCGTGACGGGCTGTGACGGTTATCGAACTTGATCAGTGCAGTAACTGGGTGCGGATGTGCAGGGGCAAGAGATTAGTTAAATTGAAAAAGTGTAATTTAAATAAAGCAAAAAGAAATTAATAAATAAGAAAAAATGAGTTAAATTAATCAATTTTTTTTGTGTTTTTAAGTAACAAAAAAAACTTTTTAGTGTTCAGACCAAAATTTACCACTAGAAACAACAATGGTTTGCCAATAGAATAAAAATTCAAAATTGTTTCAAAGAATGTTTTTGGGTTTTAAAATTTCCATGTATTAAAAAAGGATAATTAACATCTTTAAAAAATAAGTACAATGTTAACATTATAGACAAATAGTGAATCCCAAAAAATTATAAAAGTTAAAAAATCATGTTTAACGAAACAGAATTTTTTTATAAGTTCCTTGCCCTTCTTAACAAATGCCATGGAAAACCCGCAAAAAAATTAAAAAAACGACTTAGTGAACACAAAAACAATATAAAAAAAGTAGTCATAATTATAATTCGTTTCCAATCTATCATTATTACTCCACATCAGTTTGATTAAGATAATACTTAAGTTTTATGTATACAACAGAATAAAAAGAAAAGGTTGATTTAGAAACTTTACAAATAAAAAATAATAAAACTGTAAATTCCATGATAGAGTCAAATAAGTTTACAAGATGTGATGATAGTATTGTACAATCACTGAGTGAAACATAGAGTGCATGTTCTTTGGAAGTAGTCTGTATAATGTGAAGTTAATGGTTTCCAAGTTATTATTTTTCCACCACCCTTCTGGTGTGATGGGCATGGGCGTAGCCAGGGGCAGGGGAGGGCAGTTGCCCCCCCCCTAAATCTTAGGACATTTATAATTTTGTATAAAAAACAAATCGAAGTATTGTGTTTTAAAACATTCTAGAAGAAAAATTTGAAAAATACAATTTTAATATATAAAATAAACAGAAACATATAAAATGTAATCCTTTACTTAAACTTTGTTTACGCACAAATTCATTTTCAGCGCAGCCTTCGCGCCCCCATATCCTTTGTCATTCAATATCACCGCCGCCGCATGTTTCGCTCGCTGCGCCCCAGCTAAGCAAAGATGCGGGGGGCCTTCTCGACAAAGACATTTGTCGGCGAAATCATACGGCGCGGTTGCAGGTTTTGTACCACTCCGCCGACCGACCACCATCGAGGCTTGGCGCGGCGCGCTCAAGCCCCGCCATTGACAGGGCGGGTTTATGACCTGTTGCGCCCACCCCCAGCTGGCGGCACGGTCAGCCCGCCCCGCGTGACCGCGCCCGGTTCCAGGAAATTTTGGGCTTCCACAGGTTGCAAAAGCGCCCCTCCACATCAGACCGCCCCTCCGCGACCACCGCGTGGGAGGGGGTTTTTCTATAAGTCGTGAGCCACCGCGTTCGCGAAGGTTCATTGAGATTCGCGGAAATGCGCAGTGGAGTTTTTTTGAGTCTTAGTAGAGCAATAGTCGGTCAACACAAGTCACACTCGCCCAGAGGGAAAATGTTTTGCATTCTTCAGATTTTGCGATAAGATAAATGGAGCAGAAACCTTTTGCAACATTTGTATTAGTTCTGAAGATCGTAGTTTTCTTTAAACCGGCAGGAAAGACAAACGTGTTACATGTGAACAAATTGTGAAAATACATATTTTTAATTAGTGCATTAAATTAAGTTCATTAGTAATACTTCTAAAGTGCTTCCAAAATATTTCATCACATCAACAGTGAGTACCAAATTACATCACGAGCTATATTACTTTTTATATTATAATAATAAAATAATTTTAATTTTAATTGGTCTAAACACCCATATATTTAATAGAATTTACTCAATACAACTTTATTAACACCAATATTTAATGTTAAAAAATAATTTTACTTTGCTTTTCGTAATATTAATAATTTATCTTGATCATTTTATATTTTAGAATTCATTGCAACGTCTTGCTCTAAAGCTACTTCACACAAAATTAATATTATAAGCAAAACTTTGTTATGGATATAAGACAATTTTTATCAGTAAGTATTCCGATATCAGTGCATATAGTGGCAGTTTCACATATTTTAAATCTAAAACACGTTAAAATAAATGACATTTTAGCATTTTTTAAAAATTAATTTTGTAAATAATTGTGTATAACTTTTACAATTTCATAGATCCCTTTATATTATTTATTAAAATTAAATTTAAAATTTAAATTAAAAAATTTGATTTCATTTTGTTTTAATAAATAAATAAAATGAATATTATTAAAACCTTTAAAAAAAGTTTTTTTGTCTTTTTTACATTTTTTTAGTTTTAAAAATTTTTGTACATTTAAAGGTAGTCAAAAAACTTGACGATAAATAACAAAAATAAAATAAAAAAAGAAAAGCAAAGTTAACATCAGCACTTAATTCCAAGAGCTGGAATGGACCTTCATCCATTATTTGATCAGTGATCAATCGAGACGCATTTCAAATCCCCCCCAAAAATGCAGATCTACAGATTGAAGGATCTCTCAGACGACACCAGAAAAAAAAATGTATGTTTTTAATTCTTTTAGATTCTATTGTCTAATTACGTTTCATTTCAACCTTAAGAACATAAAAAAATTTGTATTTTTAATTTTGTACATTTTTAAATTTAAATTTTATATATTTGAAGGTAACCCCAAAAAAAGAAAGCTGGGGGGGACAAAAAGAAATCACAAATAAAGTGACAAAAAGATAAATTTACACCATCCTCAATCCTGCAAACCCTCCAAGACCTTCATCGCATTCTGACTAGTGATAATTAATCCATTTGTGATCCCCCCAAAATGATTTGGGCCTTTGGTTTGGACATCCCCCAGATGACAAGAAAAAAAAAGTACTGTTGAAATCTTTTGGGTTCACCATTAGTTATGTTTTCAAAAAAGATGTAAAACCACCCGAAGATTTAAACATATTTGGCTAAAATACTCTCCAGGGCTTGTTCAAAAGCATTTAAAAGGCGGGCTTTTAAGTTTTGTTTTGTTTCCTCCCCCATTAATTCTTTGGGTGTTCTTGGCTCATTTATGAAAAAACCTTTTAAAAGTAAAACTTTTACATGAAGTTGAAAACATTCCCTAATCAGTGGCACAAAGCTGCAGTTTCCCCGGAGTTTCAGGCAACCTCAGTGGATGTCAATTTTTCCCGTAAAAAAAAAAGTTTTGAAGAAAATACAAAATTTAAATCAAAATCCACAATCTTTTTTGGGCCCCATATCTCCTTTGGGAAAACTGCAAGATGGAGGTGTTTTAGACTTATTCAATTTCAATTGAGGCTGGCGGAAAACAAGACACTTTTTGACAATAAATTTTAAAAAAAATGCAACTTGTCTCCTCAAATAAAAAAATGAAATTATTAATTTGGCTGCTGTCATAAAAAGTGACGTAATGAAGACCAGAAAAAGGGTATCATTTAGTGTACTTGGGATAGACTTCACATATCGGAAAAAGGTTGTCAATCGTTAAAGTTTTTTTTAAAAAAGCAGATAAAAATTGGAAGAATTTGTGGCTTCGTTGAATTACCAGCTTTCGATGCTCACACATCAGGGCCATGACCTTTTTTGGAGCGGGAAAACTTGATCAGAAAGTGTTAGGAGGTTATGATGGATGTGCAGCTATGGCTGGTAATGAGAACGGGGTTATTACAAAGAAAAAAAAAAAAGCCCAGTTTTTTTTTTGCGCATCGCATAAATTAAATCTCGTTTCAATGCTTGAATATTACCGAAATACAACACAATTTCTAATAAAGACATTTTGCTTTTTAAATCTTTTAAGACAAGTATTACTTTTCCCAATTTTTGAAACACTTGGTCTCAAAAATCAAATGTTTTTCTTTTCAACGAACTTTTTTGTAATAAAATTGCGCGCTAAAAAAATTTTGACTGGTAATAACCACCCAGAAAAACTGCTTTCATTACATCAGTTTAACTCACCCCCAATTTTTTTTGCGGGCTTTAATTCAAAATATTCTGCTCTTCTAAAACCATTGGTAAATGTCTGAAATAAAATCTTTGAATCAAATAGAATGTTTAGAGCACTTTAAAAGCGAATTCTCTTGATAAAGTTCATCGAAACAATCCTAGCAAATTCAGCCCAGAACTCGGACATGCAAATAAAAAAGCTAAAAAATTGATGTTGTTTTTGCTACCAAATTGTCGGAAAAAAAAAGCATCGTTAAAATTTCCCCCAGCATCAGAAAAGAAGAATATTGGAGAAGACCCTTAAATTTTATTTGTTCTTTTTTTTTCATTAAAAATTTTTTCAAAACCATTCAGCTGTTTTTTCCTACAAATCTTCATCCCAAAATTTGATGGAGATGACAATTGTGTTTAAAAAAAAAAAAAACATTTTTAAAAGTTTTATGATTTAAAAGGTTAGATTCTGAAATCGAATTATATATTCCATGTGGAGGAAAAAATGATAAACACAAGTAAAAGATACCCAAATGGGTTTAGTTAAAGGCCAATTTTTCCCCTGAAAAAAAAAAAGCATTACTCATTTCCTTCTCTACCATACCACTTGTACTTAGAGCATCATTCAAAACTTTTCCCGAGTAAAATCCTGGGTTAAAATAAAAAATGACGGAAAGATTAAATGGTTTTTTTAATGAGTTTCACAGGGCACTTGTATTGGAAAAAGGAAAAATATAAAAAAATATTTAAAAGTTTTCAGAAAATCCAAAACTAATTTTTGTTTAAAATTTTTAGTTTTTAAAATTTTGCCTTTCATTTTATTAAAAATTTTATATTTTTTATAACATTATAATAAATAGTGAAAATTTTATTTTATTCTTTTAAAACTTGATTATTTTTTAATTTTTTGTTTAAATATATATTTTTTTTTTAGTTGTAATATTATATTATTTATAATTCACTTCCTTTTATTAACCTTATAGTATTTAATAATTACAAATTATGATTTTCCCCCCCTATGAAAAATTAGCCCCTTGGTGATGGGGAAAAAGTTTTTAATGTATGTTTTTTGGATGTTTTTTTTTTGACAAAAGGTATTTTGCCCAAAAATTTTTTTTTTACTTATATTTTGTATCTTTTAATTGTGACATGTAATTCAAAAGGGTTGGGAAATTTTAATTTTTTTATAATGATCCCCGTCGTGGGTTGGTCCGTCTGAGGGGGGTGCAAGGGGTCTCAAGTCTCCTTTCTTTCCCAATATTTTCTTTCCCCATTGCCCTTCTTTGTCTTTTGAACATCCTGTTTCTTTCTTCCCTCTTCTATTTCTGGCCCCCCCCTGTATCTGACACCCCCGGGTTTTCCGTGCAGGGGCCCTGTCGGAGGAAGTGTGTCCCGGCGTTGAGAGGGGCTGTTTGTTTCCCAACACTCACCTTTTGGAGTTCGGGTTTGCACTGGGGATCTTGTGTGTATAAGGGGAACATTCCTTTAAAAATTTAATCGCCTCTTTTGGGCCCCGGCTCTTCTAACGGGCGGGCAGGGCTAACCACTCCCCCATCAATCGGGGGACTGGTCCCGTACCGAACTCCAGGGTGAGCGGGGATCCACGGCGGGGGGCGCTGTGACATCCCCCCTACTTTTCTTCCAACCCCCACCCCCTTTCCTTTTGGACTCCATGGTGGGTGGGGGGCACGGAGATGAACCGTCTTCTAGTCTATGGGCAAAA
The DNA here is from genome assembly GCA_964035755.1 of Teleogryllus oceanicus. Lineage (NCBI taxonomy): Eukaryota > Metazoa > Arthropoda > Insecta > Orthoptera > Gryllidae > Teleogryllus > Teleogryllus oceanicus. The sequence goes on from CAXIVR010000998.1 coordinate 51,976, forward strand.
AAAAACCCCCCCTTTCCCCAGGAAAGGGGATGTTTTTTTAGAAATATCGTTTGAATGTTTTGCAAAGAAGATGATCAACCAAAAGCCCCTTTCCTCCTCTGTCGCCGAGGGAAGGAAAACTTTTAAAGCATAAGTGTGTCCGTCTGGCCAGCCCGAAAACAGTTTGGCTCCAAGCGATCTGCGACAAAAAAATGGTTCCCTTCTCTTTGAAACACGCACCACGAACAAATTGGAAAAATTAAAAAAACCAAGCAGATTTCCCCGGGATCAGGTGGTATCACAAATCACCCCACTTTGAACTTGTGCAAGGCGTGGTCCCAGGACTTTGTTCAAGTGATGAAGATCTTTGAACTTCTTTAGGTTTGGGTACAAATGTATGGGGGTCAGACGGAAGGGCGGAAATTAATCCCCCCTTGCCTGATCCTCCCTTTGACTCGTCCCCTTCCCGAAAAAAAAAGTCGTTTTTTCAACCTCCGGGGAAATATGTTCCGAAACTTTGCGCTTTTTTTCTTCAAAAGGTTTGGTCTACTCCCGCGCATGGTTGCGCGTATGCGGAAGTGCAGAAACCCGCCGACCCAACCCCCGCGACCCCAACCCCCCACTGTCTTAACTGTAAGGCAACCATACCAATTTCAACCCCGTCAAACTATCCCTGAAGGGAAATACAAGATCGAGTGACGAAAAGTTTCTTTCCCCGAGGAACGTCGATTCAACAAGGAATCCAGTAGCTTCACGATCCCCAGCACTTTAAGCTAGCCCTAGTAACCCATGACCTGCAAACCCAATGCACTCCAGCCCCAGGCGCATTTCTCCTGGGGTTGCTCTATAGACTATCCAAGGGGAAAAGTTTTTATACCAACCAAATACAAAATAACAGAAAAAAACTCCAGCCCCCGAAATTTTACTGAGCCCCCTATGAAACTGTTCCAATCAGAAATCGACACCAACTCAAATTCGTCCGAAGTCTCGTCCTCCTCCCTGCCGAGACTCCCCTAAAAGATCTTCAACCCTTCTAGATCTCGGTCACCTTTGTCAAACACCGGGACACCCCCACACAGGCGACCTTATCCAGCAGTCAGGAGGACTCTGCTGTTGATGGGGAGCACCTCAAGAGCTCTTTTTGAAGGTGAGAAAGAAAAAGGCACCAAAGAAATAATAATTTTCTTGAATGGCTCTCTCATGGAACGAACGGTTTTCGCATACATTTAAAAAATTAAAGCTCATACTCTCCCGCCACAGACCATTTTATAGTATGTCTCCGAAACTCATCTTCTTCCTAACCACCCCTCTGCCTGCGCGATTTAAAACCCTATCGGTTTTGACCAAGATGCCGGACTTCTGCTCCGAAGGTGTCGCAGTTCTTATCCGAGACCATCTTTTTTCCCGGGAACATATCGTTTCAACCGACCTTCAAACTGTATGCGTCCGTATTATCCCGCCCTTTTTCATTGACGGTGTCAATATTCATTCCTCCTGGCCAAGCCATTGTCACAAGAGGAACTCAGAAGTTGTTTCTCAGCTGCCCGCCTTTTCTTATTGTGGGTGACTTTAATCACAATCCCCTTGGGTAGCAGGTCATGCCCCAGAGGTACTATTGTCGAAAATGTATTGACCAGCAGAACCTAATTCTTCTGAACTCTGGGAAAATACATTTTCTGCGCGTCAAACACTTCTCGTCAATAGATCTGGCACTCTGCAGTCCATCTCTATCTACCATCTTGATGGACTGTTATTACAACTTTAGCTCCAGATGCCTATGGTTCTCTTTTCAGTGATTGTTAATTTGGGTTTCTAGTTCCTTTGGGTTTTTCATATTTTTAGAGCAGTTCATCATTATCCATCTTTATTACAATATATATTTCATTGTAGTATTCATATGAAAATTAAAATTACTGTGAAGTGTTTTTTTATTATATTTTCTAGAAGTTCCCATAATGTGCTCTAATAGAACTCCAGTTTATATGGGTTTCATCAACTTGTGCATTATCATCCCCTTTACAATATATTATGTGTGATTAAACTTAATTTATTAAAAAAACTTAATTTATGTTAACAATGTTGATTTTTTTTCAGTATTTGACTTTTTGCAGGTCTTAAAAATGGGAAGGTGTTGTAGTGTGTATGGGAGTAAAAGCAACTACAGATCTCAAAATGAAAACGTCAGCACTTTCTCTTTGCCTCATCCTGTGAAAAAAAAAGAACATAAGAGCTCGTGGCTCAGAAAAATACCCACAGACCTGACAAAAATTAAAACCCCTATGTTTTATTAAACATTTTAATGAGAGATTGTATTGTTGGTATAGAGTTTTTGTCAATGTGGAATTAAAGAAATTAAAGAGAACATACCCAATTGAAACCAGACTGTTCAACAATATTTCCCTATTTGCATGAATGTTTCTCACCCGATCCAACGTCCGTGTAGGAATTATGTGATGCAGAACGGGAACTTAAATTGGCTGTGCTGCAAGTTTGGAGGATTTTAAAAACCATGAAGACGCCCAGCCTTCAATAGTGTGGAGATGGCCAAATACTTTTACTCAAACGTCATGATACAATTTAAGTGGACTTTAATTGAAAAGTGATATGATATTAATATGTCTAGTAAATGTATGATGTTCCTTCTATCACTGTTTAATTAAAGTTATTAATGACTTCAGTGTTAAAGTGTATTTAAAATATATTAAAATACATTTAGAAAAGTTACCAAAACATCTTCACTAAATTACAAACAAAATTTGTTTGTGAGTTGAAGAACATTGAAGACATGGCCCAAAATGGAACTGTGTATAGGTATGCTACATTAAGCAAGTTATTGAAAATCTGGAGACACATTTTGTAGAGATGGTTTCTTCTCAACTAAATTTTTATAGACCAGATCCAGTTTTTTGTCAGAAAATAATCTTATGTATCTACATTAATTGTTGCTGCATCATTGTATATTCACTCCCCAACAGCTTACAATGCACTTTTGAAAAGTGGTTATGTATTTGTACCCCCCCACGTACTTTACAAAAATTAATTTCTAGGATTAATGTAAATGGTTTAAATTTAGAAGGTAGTGTAGAATACTTAGAATTAAAAAAGAATTTTTAAAGGATCATGAGTGTATTGTAAATGTAATTTTAGATTAGATTTATATTGAGCAACAATGACATTTAAAGGTGGATCAGTATATGGTATGTGCAAAGATGATACAGACAATTTACAGGTTGCTAAAACTGTTCAAGTTTTTTTGATCTCAAGTGTTCTTTCAGTACAAGGATGTAGTGCTCTCCTGTGAATAAATTAACCACTTTAGAGATCCATGCTGATCAAGTGATTTTCTAATTGGAAGAAATGGAGTTTGTTGTTCTTAGTTTATTTCACAATAATCCAGTGAACAAGAAAGCATTTGAAATTTTTGACCCCAAATCACATTTACAGCCATCAATTCCCCACCCCGGGGAATAGTGGAAAAAAATTATTTTTTATTTGATACTATTTATAAATTGTATTTGATACTAAATATATTTATATTTGATTCATGTCTAAAATGTATTCGAAATAATTGGATCTCTAAGAATGGAAAATGGTTAAAGTATCAAGTTTTGATGTTTTAACACTTTAGTCACAGCTTATTTCAAATTTCTTGAATTATTGTACAATAAAGAAAAAGTTCTTCAGTAAAGTATGGTCACTTGTTGAGTAATAAAGAATTGTTTCCATCACGTATTCGAAACAAAACGTATCTTTAGCTCTTAAGATATTTGATGAAAGGGAAAGTTTCTGCACTGAAGTGTATGTTAAAAGATGCTGATTTGCTTACTTGCCATAATACAATTAATGGAAATTATTTGTAAATGGTAGCGCATTTCCAAAGTAAGAGTGCATTTGAGGCCAAAAGGGTTTAATGACATCTTCAAAGAAGCTGTTAGGGAAGATGTTTTTGCCAAATTATTTTAAAGAAAATGTGTCATTGGTTGAAAATTTGAAACATTCTGTTCCTGCATCAGAATGTCTGAGTGCACAAACGTCAGTCTCTTTCCATTACATTGGATCTTTTGTTGCATTAATTCCTTATGTTTTTGAGAAATATAATGTTAGTTACATTTTTTTGGGGAAATTCAAAGTGTCAACTTGGAAGGTAGGTTTTAATCATATAGGCAGCTTAATTGGGCAAATTATTATATTTGTTATATTCAGCTCTTGGAAGTTGAGAAAAATTAAGATTTAAGGATCTTTGGCTCTGTATTCCACGAACAAGGGTGTACTTAGGACTTATTGCCATGCTCTGGTGGTTAATGAAGTGTTGACTTCAGTAAATATCAGGAGGTTTTGGAATTTGATTTTCTTTTAGACATTCCTGAAAATATTTTACGTGATAGTTTATATATCTGGATATCTGTCATGAAGAAGCCAAATGTAATGTATGATGGCATGGGTACAAAGCAACAAAGAGGTGGCGTATGTATCAGTGATTTCTTATCAGAGTATGATAGGGCAAACTGCCAGTACCCCCGTGTCAGTTATATTTACTGCAATTCCGTGGTTTTTGTTAGGAAAACTAATGGAAATTTATGAAGCCTCATTTTATGACACAAATCAATTATCAATCTTTTTTCAAATCTCAAAAACATTTAGTGATGGTTATGCCTTCACAATAGACATAAACAAAATTGTAAATGTAAAAAAAGTGCAAAGACTTGCTTAAGCATAATGCTAAGAGCATGAAAACATTTGTCAATAATGTAATAAATATTTAAAAAAGATACATTGTTGCTACAAATTCAAAGACAACTTTTGTCAATAATGTAATAAATATTAAAAAAATGACATTTGTTGCTACAAATGTCAAGACAACTAAAAATTTAAAACATAATAAAATAAGACTCCTCTTATCAATTTGTTTTCTTCATTCTTTTTCCCGATCCTTGCCTTGTATTTCCTTTCCCCTATCAACTGGTAGTTTTATCATATTACCATGAGTTGGAGAGCGGCGGGTTGGACTCAGGCCTCCGAGCGATTGGTGCATCAGAAGCGCTCCGCATGTACCGTACCTGTTCCCATGTCGCGCCGTAACCCGGAATAACCCACGGGCACCACAGAAGTACCACGCGACGCCAAGCATCACCTGAGCCACATACAGGGCCCCAGCACTTCATCGGGCAACCGCAGTCGGCGGGCCGTACTTACCGATTCGTAATCCCTCACGGCCCCATGACTGACCTGAGTCCCACCCAGACCTCGCAGATTAGCCGACACCATCTTTCCTCTGTCTACCGCGAATCAACAAGCGGAAGACACTAAGTTCGATTTTGGGAAACGGCATGGGACTGGTGGCCGTCCGGGACAGGGAAACCACCGCCAAACGGGACCAGGTGGGAAACCCGACTGCTGCTCTCCTACGCCGCAGTTCCACGGATGGACGACACCGACCAGTGTTTCGTCCGGGAACGCGTCGCCTTCTCGTCATCGCCCTCAAACACGGGTGGGCGTCGCGGCTGCCAGCCGATGACTGCGCCGATTTCGGCATCAAAATGCGTACATCAGCTGCACCAGCACCGACGACACGCGCGCGCACCCCCGCCGTCCCCTTTTTGCGCGGCCGCGCGCGATCAAACGCCCGCATCTCCAAACGATGCGGGCTCCTTAACGCCTCCCAAAATCCGCATCCGGCAGCGCGGCCTCACCTGGACCCCCGGCGTCAGCCATGGCGCACTTCAATTGATTATGCGGAATTGTGCGACATTCGACACGTTACAGAACGTCCACCCCAGCCTGAAAATATCCCCGGGGGACTGGGGCCCTTTGCTCCGATCCTGACTGCAAAGTGCCTTGGCCGGAACGGGCCACGGGGTCA